>JAQIWI010001415.1:0-16657 GCA_034698825.1 Deuterosminthurus bicinctus | reverse complement strand
CATGTTTAAAGAGGATTTACTGGTTGGAAAGTCAAGGAATTCCGCTGGGATCTTACAGGGTAGAATTAATGCAGGATTAAACCACATCACGTGTTCGTTTTTTACGTCTACACTTGGATTATTATTTGCAATAGGCCTTGGAATAATCAGTGTGTTTACTTAGGATAGCAAACTGTTTGCTGGACATGGTTTTCCAGCCAGTTAAAAGGAAGAGAACTGCTAAGCCGCGTGTGGCCTGTGGGCGTGTTGTTACGGTACTGGGTCATCTAATCTGCCATGAGACCTCATCATCATATGATTATGCTATCCATAGTAGGTAATTACAGATTGGGGCTGATAAAAATTCCTCATCTTTCATAGAGATCCGACGAAAAATCTCAAGAGTGTGGCCATTGAAAGAGTCAACAAGTGGGTTGGTGATAAAAGCAACCTTAAACCTGACCTCTAGAAAGGATTTCAACTTAAGGAAAAGAGGGCTCTTACCCGTCGAACCATACTGGCAGCCAACATGAGCTGGTAATCATGGATCCAAACAAGTGGAGCAACGTCATGCAGACCATCAGCATCCAACTTCGCCAGACATTTCTTGAGGGCTACCACAGTTTGGGCAGCGAAGACCTCGTTGATCTTCCGGTATGCATCATAGGTCTCAGACGAAAAGACAGCTCTGTCTGGCATTGAATGGAACAACGGCCAGAAGGTCCCATTGCAGCAGCCATTGTAATATGGGTCGAAAAGGGCCGGGTCAATAGCAACGCATTCAACTTGCTCTGACTTGAGCCCTGACGTGGGTGAGCGGTCATCGGGTTTGGACTCAGGAACTGGACCATCTTGAGCCTTCAAATGAATACCGGGCCAACCTACCCATGTACCTCGATTTGCAATGACCACAGGAGCAACCGCTGTAACGAGGCCTCCAGCACTGTAAATATCAATAAATGTTGTTTTGTTAGGCTGAATAAATTAATTGATAGCAGTACACACCACACGTGCTCCCCCATTGCCCTCTTATCTAACTCAACAATTTCTCACTACAGTCAGGCTATGTGTACTAATCTTGTGTACAGACCTGTCGCATCCAAGTTTTCGTCCTCAAGTGTTTAATGCGGGTACATCCATTTATCATAATCCCTGATACTCAGAAAATCTCTCATTGGTTCAAGCCTCTTGCTTGGGTCATTATCATAATAATAATCACCGTCGTCAACTCTCTGTTGTCCTCACATAGTTCACATAGATTCCTTATGAGCAATTTATCGGACAAGGAAAGACTGTACTACATAGCTAACTGGTTGTTTTGATATGTTGATGGACCAATTCATGCTTTCATCCACGTTGATTTTTTTCCCTTAATCCCGTCCTCTAAATTATTTCTATCAGTCTGGCTGTTCATTGATTCAAGTGGGATGAAAAAAAAAGTAGAAGCATTAATTTGAGGTTTTGCGCAGCAGACCCTAGCCGATCATATTTCATACTGAAAGCACTGTAGGCATTTTTTGCAATACTTCCATGGCGCCTTTTTATACGCTCAGCATGATCAAAATATCCCAAGTTTCCTGCTTGTCTGGCCTGCTAAAAAGCTGTGTGTATAATATTAAAACCAACTAGATTTTTTGCTGCCATTTGGTTAGTGCCAACATCCTCCCGCTTCCTCGGCAAAACAACAACAACTTGATAGCTCGCATTACCTAACCTGCTCAAGCACTATGTAGTTATACGCGTTAAGATTTGCAAACTTGACCTGCTTGGTAACTCAGCGTTTATTAGACCCAAAACTGAGTGAGCCTATCTCACTCACAGGACCTGACCAACTGTTAACTAACTCACAGGACCTCCAGTTAAGTTCTTGGAAGACCTTTCATGAATTCAACTGGGGTGTAGAAGTGGAATTCATACTGATATTAAAAGACATTTGTATCGAAGGTAAAATAAAAAAAAAACAACAAAAAAACCGTACGCTTACCTGTGCTTTCGCTCCAGTTGGCCCTCCTTGTTTCTTTGAAGGATAAAGGGTAGTCTGAAGGAGACAACTATCATCGGTGAGTTCATTTTGCTGTCCATTGTTGTGCCTTGCGATTGTCTGTACAGTTCCTATGATGAGACGCGATTGATTCCTTGCTTGCGTTCCAGTTGTCCCCGAAATAATGGCAACTTACTTTTATGACTTTTGTGTCGCTTGTCGCTTCACAGTAGCACCGTTCGTGCGGATCACAATGACTTGAAGTGAATGGGAAATTCCTTGGAGGAACTGGGAAGGAAGAGAGGAGAGAAATACATTTATTTATGTGTTCTGACAGCGAGGATGATAATGAATGCAAATATTTGAAAAGTCTGAACTTTTCAGCTATACTTTTAATGGACGGTTGCCTGTTGTTGCTTTGCTGACTTGAACAGAGTATTTATTTGCAACTGATAGCGTTGTGTGAAATATTAAAAACACTTGAGTTTTGTGTATGTACACAACTTTGTTATGTATTCACTTGGGGACGGCAATTGAGCCCTCTTTACAACTCCAATCTTCTTGCAAGAGTGACGACCGTCCGGCCTGCAGCTCCAGCTTTATATACTAACTGAGGATTTGACGACTAACTCGACACTGTATTCATCCCACTTTCCCTTATGGATGTACATATGTCCCACAGAGCGTTCCAGCAAAATCCCTGTATCCTCCCCGTGAGACAGTCATAATTATATACATATACACACAACAACATTAACAAATCAGTAAACCGGCTTTCACTTCATCCAGACAATATGTAGCCACTTGATGAGGAATATAGGCTTGAGGGTTATAGTTTGAAAAAAAATGCGAGTATTTCACCAGTAGATAATTGCATAGCATGCCTCAACACTAATTCTCTTGTATGCATGCGAAGAGAAATAAATGAAAGTGTTACGCGTAGTACTCTTCTCAAATTTACAATATTTCCTTCCTCTTGAATTGTTTAACCCTGTAGTCATGTTTATCAGTTAAGTATGTTTTTCTCAATTTTTTTCTACCTCCGATAGTTTTTTTCATTCTTAATGCTATGATGATATAAATCAAGCCTCCGTCAGTCAGTTTGTAAGTGTCTACATTACGTAACTGGATTTAACTGCAAACAATCTAAGGTCTTTGTTTGATGACGGTCAATCAAGAGGGATGTTCAATTCAAAAGAATTTTTATACTTGGATCAACAAGAGTGATAAAACTGTTCCAGCACTTTCTCTCACTTCCTACTCATGTCAAGTGGCAAGGAACTTTCTAGAAAATTTGCTCAAGAACCATATCTTTGGGCAAAGGAGAATGAAATTTGCGATGAGTTGAACGGCAAAAGTCTTCGTCAGGGTCACCTTAGTGCTACTGACCGCATACTGATTTGCGGAAACTTGAGTCTGGATCACTGAACTCAAGATTTTAGAACAAGTATGCTTGTATAAACGATGCATCTGTGGGAAAAACTGCATTTTTCCATGCTTTTCCTTCATAAATACGGAATAGTTAGCTAATGCTGACCTTGATTAAAAGCTCACAGATTCTTTAATTCCCCTAGTTGAGTCATTGTGTTGTCGTTTATGACATTGAACATTGCCAATGCAATTGACTACAACAAGTTGTGCAAGGCAAGTGTGCAAAACAAAGTCCAAAGTCCAGAGAGTGCGAGCATTTGTCATGAAAAGTAGCAAAGATAGTACACGACGTGGGTATTTTCGTTTAGCGGAAGAAGAGGAACCGGCACTGAGCACGTGGTTGCGTGTATACCAACACTTGTGTTCCGGTTCAGCGTGTCATCTCGCCTGTTCGTGAGTGGAGAGTGACGGGGAAAATCGATGAAATCAATTTCCCGTGTCTTGAATGAATTTTCGGGTGAAAGGGAGAGCGAGCTCGTGTGAGTTCTGTTCCTCCTTCTCCTGTATGTTTTCGGGGTGAATGCCATTTATGCCGGGTGTAACTGTTTTGTTGTGAATCTCACGTAGTAGCTGCGTGAACAGTATAAGATGACTAACAAACACAAGTATTTACTGCCCAACTCTCATACTTTGAATTGTACAAATCACTTTAGATTGCCAATGTACACTTGCTCACAAAGATCAGGCGCTCATTCTTGTTTTTATGACAAGCATCATGAATATATTGCCAGTAGTAATTGGACCATGAAGGAAAAGTGCCCGTTTCCACTGAATCTTTGAATGTTGCATGCAGTCATATCGTGTGTATGATGAGCTAACGTGTTTCAGTAGGATGATGCTACAAAGTACAAAGGATTAGAGAAGAGAGCAGGTGAGTAATTACTCAAGTCAGGAGATGAGTGCATGATTTCTCTGTACATTTCAAATTTATTACCTCTTTTGCCTGATTATAGCCCAACACCAGTTCCTGTTAACCTCCTGTTGTTCTAGGTCCAAACTATTGTGCTGACTTTGTGGGGCTTTTATCTTTGTGTTCTGATCATTGCATACTGATCATGCACTCAACCATGTACACCAATTATAAATGAAGATGTTCTAGATGGAGAAGCCATTTGGTCCCTGCCGGCGTTTCACGTGTGTATCATCAGACACTGAGTTTGTCGGTACAAATTGGACACTCCCGTCTCGAGCATTCTACTAAAGCTAGCTATACTAGAATATCTGGAATAAATTCCATTTAATTATTGCATGGCCAGCTGGGCTCAACGTGAAAGCGATGATGCAAGCCTACGAAATAAATTGCTGAAGTCATTTTACTTGCCCTCAATTTGAACAAGAGCATCATGACTTGTACGAGTGAATGGGGGAGGCCCGGATGGTGTATGTATCGGTGACTAAGACATGGGGGTGCACGCGTTGTGCACGTTGTTGGCAGGCAGCTACGGAATGCCCGTTTGTCTACCTTGCTCACTCAGTTTTTTTTGTCTTCACAAGAAGCAGAAAGCAAGACCAAAGGTGTAAATAACCTGTCTGCGACTTTCTGTCTACCATTCATGATCACTACATGCAAATTATTCGGCTGTTTAGCAGTTAATTGGACATATGAGATTGAATTCCTAATAGAGCTGCTGCATCATGCTACATTATCGTTGCAATCACTATACTACGTGGCGGTGACAGCTATCAATCCAGCCCCTGGAACATGCATATAAAGCCACCAATCAATCATTGAAATTGCCATTTTGAAAGAAATCCACCCGAGTTACATTCAGCATATGTGACTGTAAAATGCGCACAATCGTATTCCCTTATCCCTATACGTATTTGAGATTAAAAATTCAAGTGCGATGCTAGTGGAAGATTGGCATTATCTGGCACTATAAGGCGTAAAGATTGACCGGTGAAATGGCTAACAAGTACCTTGATTCATTCATGAAGGGGAACATTGTTTACAACTGAAGGGGATATAATGTACCTTGTCATCATGCTGCTGGCACATACAAGTCTCTCGTAATATTAGGAGGCAAGGGTCAAAATGTCAGGCTGATATTCCCGCTTCAGCTATCTGTTGGAAAATTAAATAGTCTGCTAATGAATCAACCTAATGAATATTTATTCATATTAATATTATGTGCACGGTGTCAATTGCTGTGATATATAAATAGAATATATGAGTAAATAGAATCTAGAAATTTCAGCGTGAATTCGCCGAGAGCAGCAAGTTGTTTTTCAAACGCAAGATGAGTGAGAGGAGACGCTCCACCGACCTTATCACGCTCCCTCCGACTGATTTCTTTTTTAAAACCGAATCAACAACAACATGACGATGACATTAGAATGATTGGCGTGTATTCCGAGTTTACCAAAATATTTACACCTCTTCCCTTAATTAATAGAGGTGGTGAACTAGAACCACATTGCCTTTATTTCCTCCTCCGCACTGAAACCTGTACAATGTGTGAAAGTGGTAAAACCAGGCATGTCGTCGTGGTTATTTTTGTCTATATCAAAACCATCTGAGCAGTGAATGAACATGATACACTGCCCCTCATGCTCTCGCACACAAATGTCGTCCCCCTCTCACTTCTATTGACATTCTCAATTGACTCAAGTTTACTCACAAAATGCACACATGAAGTGCACGAGTGATTTTCGTATTCAAAGTTCACAGATAAACCCTTTTTTATTGGGAAGATTAAGAGAACAAAAAAAAATACAGGATTTGACCTTGAATTTCTTATCGAGTTATTATTTTTCTCTGGAATTAATAGGTGACGAAAGTTCTACCCTGCAACGTCAATTACTACACTGACCCGTCTCAATTTTATTTCTTTTAACGTTATTCTCGTAGGTTAGTCTACCACTGGGTTCACAAAGCTGCGCTCTACATTCTTTAAAATGACGCCCACATGTTTGCGGCTAAACTGAATCAGGGCAGATTTTTAAGGTATTTGGGCCAAGAGGAATTGGTATGTTCGGAAGTTCATCGGTCTTATCGAGTGGAAGTTTCCAGTTCTATCTACATGTATACCTTGACGCGCTTGAGGGAGACGGAAGTTGAGGTCATGTCATTCTCAAACAGTTCAAAGCAAGTTTCAAGGTCTGTGGGAATAACCCACGGGTGGAGTGAGATATGGAAATTGTTGTCTAGTATTGATATGATGGCCTGGGTTGTTAGTACGATTGGGGTATATGGAGGCATTCAGCGTCAAGTTTAAGTGCATGCAATCAGTGATTGTTCTCCGGAAAAAACAGATGCACGGTTGGTGGCACAGCCCAATGGGAGTGCAATTCATATTGATATCGCAAATTTTAGCTGTTTTGTTTTCAGCAGTCGATTTCTACACAACAACCTTCTCGCCTTTGATAATATGATGCAAACATGAAATTGATAAAAAAAATAGGGGTATGCGGAAAAAAATACTTGAACTTGCTCCCCATTTTTGATACCCGGACGACTGGAATCAATTACAATCTCCCATGCAATATGATTGACGTGTGAAAATTGTAAGATAGCTGCGCACATGTGAGTTGATGATCACGAGTATTTATATTTGACTTAAACGACGTTCACTCGCAGCTTTGCAATTTTTTCGTACATTTTTTGCCTGGAGCTGAACAAATTGAAAGTGCTTTCTGTTAGCTGCATTTCTAGCACGAGAACATGCGGATATGGTCGCAGTCGATGTTTGAAATAGAAGTCATAAGCCATGAGGCGGCTCTTCTGGCCAATTGCTATGACCCGATGTGATCCCTTGGGTACAACGACGAGCCATGTCATCAGTTACGTACTCCCTTTAGCCTTCTGTTTATTCACATGAAGTGTCATCACTATGGAAGCGTAGTTAGTCATTAGTTAGCAATGTCTTCCGTTACGATGAGGCAAATTGGGTCAAGATGGCGTGATTTATTACGTGATTAGATGACGATAAATTTCTCATGGTGGGAGTTATTGGGATCAATGCATAAATAAAATCCAGCACCGGTGTAAACTGCCTTGTTTCTCATGTCAGTGGGAGAAGTTTTGATAGGCACATGTCGCTTTTTGTTTGTTTTCAACAAGACACATCATCATTTTGATTATAACAGGGAGCTGTTCAATGGTGTGGGAGGACCCATTAGTCATTTTAACTGCGTCATCTACAACTGCATTTTGCTCATGCTTACGAATTGACACGATGTTGTGCAGTTCAACAGTCTCGACATACACTGCTTCCTTAACTTAAAGCATTGGCAGCTTATTAGCTCTCATTGAGCCCAACCCAACCCATTGAAAGTTGAACCCAGTAGTAATGACGCCAGTCTAGTTAAAATTCATAAGGCTTCAAGTGCAAGATGCTGTTTTAATATGAATACTTATCATACTGACCAAATGAATGGGATGACTTGCTTCAATCAGGACTGAAATCTGTTGTGTAACATATGACGTAAGTGAGGAACCGTGCGTATGCAGGAGCATAAACAATTTTGTGCTATCGATTTGATGGATATCAATCGCCTTAATGTCAATAATGTCTTAAATTGCCCAGCGCAGCAATGTGACATTTTTGTCTCTTCTCTGGATGACTTTTGTCATGGGATAGTTGGACCAAAAGGCGGCCAGGCTTCCATTGTTTTCTGTCGACTTCATAGACCTCCTCGTCAAACACCACACGGAAAGAGGAACTGCAAGCAAGCAAGCAAGATTTTTGTGCATTAACAGCAGCTCTTTACAAAAACACACCACAGTTTCCTCCACCCTCTACTGATAGTACAAGCTGCAAAATAACTCAGAATCTCGACCTTAATATCAATTTAACAGCTCTCTGATGACTTGAGTAAAGATTTTTACTCCTTCAAATCTAATTTTTCAGGGGAGGAACATTAACTGACCAATCCAGACCCTGGTATATTTTTCAATATCAAACTCTTTCCACGCTGGAGTTCATGCTCATCTTGTAGGAAATCTGCAGAGAGGTCAGAGTTGAGCGACAAAATGGATAAAGTTAACTTGTTTTTATGATTTCTGGCAAAATGACCAATGAAGTGGGAGCAATATTTACTCCATGATTTTTATTCACTTTGAGCTGTCTAATCTTACATTAAACTCGATTATATTGCGCACGAAACGTCTTCTTGCTCAATGAATTCGTGTCAATTCTCGCTGTCTTATCTAATCCCCTGCACATATTGAAGATGCCACATATGGCCTAATAAACAACAAGGCTTTTATCTATCCTAGCAAATTTGACTTACGCTTTTCAGCATCAAGGACTATACCTCCACCAGCAGGTACCATCAGGACGGTACCTGCTTGCTAACTACCCATACTTGCTGGACTTGCGACATTATCGGGGCAAAGTGCACATGGGGAGTGAAAAAGTATTTGATAGAAGTCAAGGCTCGGTAGAAGTATTCTAGTTTGACCCCGGGTCGAAACCCTAAGTGCAAGATTGAAACGGCACAGTCTTTCGACTTCCCCTACCACCCAACTTGTAGAGCACACATGCATAATGCATTTTGTGATGATTTTGCATTGGTTGTGACTGAATTATGATGTAAATTGCGCACAGCTAGCCGGCTGATTTTCCTGACATAATGTTTGAGGTCGGTTGACTTGGATGAGGTAACTGGGTTCGCGTCTGCATTTCTTCTCTCCAATGTCCACTTTTCTATGTGATGGAGGAGTTGCTTAGTGTGACGAAAATATGATAATGAATTACATCACTCCGTAATATTGTACATTTAACTTTTCTTTAAGCCTAAAATTTATCTCTGTCCGCAGGACATCCTTCAGGGAGAGCATGAGCTGAGCATGAATGACATCAATCGATTGCCATAAATTTCCCGAGTGATCAATACATGTTAAAGCAACTTTATTAGCTCATCAGTTGGCGTGGCAGGTAATGTGAAAAGGAAAGATAAACTTTGATCTGAATTCAATAGTCAATTTGCAGGAATGTGTTTTAAGAACGAGATCAAATAAAGCAGTTCCCTTGGCCTTGGTCATGTGGGTTTTTTCATTTCTAATCAAATAAAATGAAGAAATATGCTGCTCCAAATCGATAATAATGAAGGTGCTCTCACCCGGTACTGGGCGTACCCATATGACACGAGTTCATATGAAATTACTTAGAACGCACTTGTAATTATCAGACATGGAATTTTATTTGCTTTCATATATATACAGCTGGAATTTTTTACATGATGAATGGATTACACTCTCCAGTGTCCACATTTATGTTTACTTTTCTAGGACAAGTCGGTGCTCACAACACAGCCTCTTCTCTGCTTAATGAACTCAGTAAAGGTTGCCAATGCACGTAATGTTACCATGACCTTGGAAGCAAAGCAGAAAGGAAATTGATTGTGCTATTAAATTTGCAACGTGTTCCTATTGTGCCTTAGTCATGTGCAAATTAAAAGCCAGATTCAGGACGGGACTCAATGTACTCCTTAATAGGATCCATACCGCGGACATCCTCATACAATTCCTTGAGTTTTGGATAAGCTTCTAGAAGCTCTGGATCGACAAGCAGACAGTTCTCTAGCCAAGGAACGACGAAGAGGTCTGCCCAGGTGACCCCATCACCCACCACGAGATATTTACCTCCAGCCCGCTCGATGCATCCTTCAAATTTCGGGAAAACGATTGGGAATTTATTCTGCAGCAAGTCCTGTCTCACAGCCTCTTTCCTTTCCTCATCAGCAGTGAACCAGAACTCAATTAAGACTGGAAGGAGCTCCTGCATGCAATTTGCCACCTCGTCACATCTCGCCATTTCCACCTCCGATGATCCACATAAGCCAAACTGTCGGCCCAGAAACCTGCTGATTGTCTCCGAGCCAAAGAACTGGTTCCCCTCAAACTCTAAAACAGGCACCTGATGAAAGGGAAGATCGGCCTTGACTGGAGGCCATTCCTCCAGTGGGATTCTTTCATCTTCAAAGTCGATTCCAGCAAAGTGAAAGAT
This sequence comes from Deuterosminthurus bicinctus, assembly GCA_034698825.1. Lineage (NCBI taxonomy): Eukaryota > Metazoa > Arthropoda > Collembola > Symphypleona > Bourletiellidae > Deuterosminthurus > Deuterosminthurus bicinctus. The sequence continues at coordinate 6,313 of JAQIWI010001415.1, read as the reverse complement.
GAACCGAATCGGTTCTGCTCTGGCTCGGAACGGTAGATAACGAAGTTTGTAGTCAGCCATTTTACTATAGGGATGATACAATAACTACGTTGAGTATATATCGGAATTGTGATAATAAATGCAGGAGGGACTTACCGTTTTGCGGAGAGACGTTGATGAGAAGACAGCGGAGCCAAGTCCAAGCTTCCTAAAACTTGCTCGGGCAAAGAAGAAATGGCGCTGGACATTTTCTCACGTATACAAAAGTTGTGGTTCAGGTAGCCACAAAAGAAGAGTAGTTGCTATTGTATGGTAGACAGTTTGGACAGGACGGTTCTATAAATATTAATGAGCCTGACAGGCTCAATCCGACGTGGCTGTTGGTTATACAGGGAATCGCAATAATTATTGTGAATTCCCTCTTATTGATTCCCGGCCGTTCTCTTTATCTCCGCTAAACACAAACGTATTAGATACATACGGACAATCAATAAGCCAGGACTGGAAATGAATGACCTCGATGGTTCAATTAAAACAGTTTCCATTAAGCCCCTCAGTCTTGCGTGGGTTGCAATACGAAAAGAGGCATGTGGAAAAGAAAAATTATCTCGTGATACTTCAACGTTAGTTGAAGTGCTTAAGAAAGCGGAAAACTGCAAATTAAAATGCTAAAGTGTTGTCAAAGAGCATTACCGAGCTAAGCTTGCACATAAACTGTGCTCATTATAAAAAGGAGGCATGACAGCGGAAAAGTCAAGTTCAATGCCAATACTGGAAGGGAAAACATGTAGAAAATTTCCATTTTATTTTCGATTTTACTTTAATTTAGATTTGCATACTTGTAAACAATTAGATGCACATCCTGTGAGGGAAAATAATCTCACTTTCCTAAATAATATCCACAGTCACAGGAGCTGTAGCATCCGGGCACACCTCTTAAAGGCCCTGAAAGGCCTGTTGCGTAGCAGTGTTGTCTGCACACGCTCTCACAATGATAAACATTGCTGAAGTCTGTAAATACAAATAAGCACTTATTGACTTGAGGAATTCAACGTACTTTGAAAGATGTCCTTACCTCCAGCAGCTCGACGACCACCACCACCCAACAAGTTCAGTAATGGAAATGTAGCAGTGACCATTTGAAGGGCTACACAGGCCACAAACAAAACTGTAAAGATATTTACTGATCTTGGAGATGCCATGTTTCTCAAAAACTTCTTACTTGGAACAGCTTTAGATTACGTGATTGAATGATGGATTCACAAGTAGACCTCGTCGGTATTTATTGGATCGAACCCGCAAAGTCTGCTGCAATGTGTATGATGTTGGGTCACATGAGAGGGCTGTAACAGGTGCACACCAGTTTCCACAAAAACCCCAGAAAATTGGTGTTGTGTATGTATGAATGAGATCCACATGTGACTGACTCAACCACAATTATGCTTTATATCAAAGGATGATTGACTTCAAAGTGATTTAAAATTTCTATCAGTTCATCTTTTGCGTCAATCTGACGTTTTCAAGTTTATTTAGTGCAGATGAATTATTACAAAAGCGACCATGAGAAGTTCGAGTGTGTTTTTCTTTCTTTGCTATGGCTTCAACCTGTCGATTATATCACTTTTACCGAGTCAATAGTCTATTCCGAGGACGTAATGCTTTTCATTGATGACAAATGGGAAATAAATATTGTGAGTGGCAGACCTCCATGTATTTTTCATTGAATTATTCATAATTTTTACGAAAATTGATAAATAGCTTGTCAACTTAAATGCCTAAGCATCAGGTGATATAAAATCAAATACATCATCTTATCACTGAATCTCGTGATACCCCAGGTGCATTTCTGGGCCTTCATTTCACCCGCCGAGATTACCCCCTAGGTGTAATCCAGTTATGACATGACGAAAACCATGTAACATGTTAAATCACACACCGAATTTTCACAACATAGTTTGTACAAAACGAAGGGCTGATGGGAAATCGCTTTTTTCACGTAAAAAATTGCAAGGTTCCGAGTTATAAAGAAATTTTGAATATCAAGCTTCAGAAAATAAAGTCTGTTAGTTCAAAGGAACAGTAAACGAACAGATGGGCGATTCAGACTTTCACGAATTCATTCTCCCCTGTGGCCATAATGTACGTATTTTCATCTCGCCGTACTTTAATCGATTTTTATATTATCAATCTCATATTCAAAATTATTCGCATTTCTTTTGACAGATAGTTTCCACAGTTAGAAAAAGAGTAAAATGTGAAAGGCCCTGTGGGAAAAAAATTCTCCAATGTTCTCATGGGTGCTCAAGAGCATGTCATGTCAACGACGAGGATCACCAATGCGAAAAATGTGGCATTCAAAGGGATGTTGTCATGATGAAATCAACTAAAGAATGTCAAGAAACGGTGAACAACCTGGAAGTTACTTTTCAGCTTCCGTGTGGGCACAAGGTAACGCTTTTAATATATTCTGTATTTTTGCAATAGTCTAACGAGCTTTTTTTTTACGAAGATTGTAGCTGTGAAAGGCTCCGTAATTCCAGTATGCACTTCCCAGTGTCTCCAAGTTCTGCCCTGTGGTCATCAGTGCTCCAAGTATTGCCATTTTGAAGCTGAACAACATCAGTGCGTTAATTTTTGCGAAGGAAAGCGATGTGGGCATTCGTGTGCATTGCCACACGTGCACTGCAAATCTGTTTGCCCTCCATGTGTAGTACAGATGAAATGGAGATATTTGGACTGTCGCCATGAGTACAAGTATAAATGTGGCGATGAGAAGGTCCCCCGCACTTGTCAAGAAATTTGCGATCAAGAACTCTCTTGCGGTCACATGTGTACTTTCCCCTGCGCGGATCATATTACCGGTGGAGAAAGTCGTGCTTGTCCTCCTTGTAATGTAGGTGTAGAAATCATTTCAAGTTAATTTTGAATAATTATATGTGCTGAGGCAACGAATTGTGATGTAGGAACTAGTACCCGACGAGAAGATTCGTGCTGGATGTTGTCATGTATACAAAGCTGATGTCCCCTGCCACTTAAAAGAAACTTCTGCTCATGTGTACTCAGGAATTGAAGACTGTGTTGAACTCTGTGGCATACAAATGTCATGCGGTCATATATGCAGAGCCAACTGCAGCGATTGTGTAACAAGATCACACCACGACCGTTGTATTGAACCTTGTGAGAAGACTCTACCTTGTGGACACAAGTGAGTTCTCATTGTACAATAGGTAGTGGGGATTTAATCTCCTTTTGTCATACTTTTCAGGTGCAAGCGTCCATGTCCAAACAACTGCGATATTTGTGATGAGGATTGTCAAGACTGCTGTGAGCATGGAAAATGTGACCGGAGGTGTGGATTGCCATGTTCTCTATGTCGGGTAATATTTGTAGATAAAACTCTTCAAGGACGAACGTAAAAGTTTTTTTTTTCTACAGGATCAATGTGCCTATCAGTGTCGTCATATGAAGTGCACCCGTTTGTGTAACGAGCCGTGTGACAGACCTCCTTGTGACAACCGGTGTGACAAAGTGTTGCCTTGTATGCATCAATGCGTCGGTTATTGTGGCGAACCGTGCCCGCCGCTCTGTCGGCGATGCAATGGTTATGACTTGGGTCTACGAATTTCTAAGAATGTGACGTCAAAAGATAGGTAACTAGAACTTTCCATGTTTATTTTCAGGGGATCAAAGGCAACGCACGAGTAATTTGTTTTAGGTTTATTTACTTGACACATTGTGGACACACAATTGCTTCTGATTACTTTAACAAAGTCATGGCCTCAGGCGGACCGAGGAAATGTCCTCTCTGCAACGCTGACATGGCAGCAAAGCGGCGATGTTTCAAGACCAGAGTTAACGTCCTTTTCCAGGCATGGGAAGATGAGAATCTAAATGAAACACTGATTGTAGAGCGCTTGAGGAAAGCCTCACGGTTTTTGAGTGCGTTCAAGCATGGAGAGAATGAAGAATTTAAAAAATTTAAGCGCTACAATCGAACTTTCATTGAGCTTGATGATGAAGGGAACGTCGAGAATTCGGTCAGTGGGTCATTATTAATGAAGATATGAATGTGATGGTGGCAACATTTTTATGACAATGCAGCTGAGCCTGAAGGAATCTGAGTCGCTAGTATTTTTGAGCTGGATGTACGATTTCCTGCTTTCTAAATGGAAAGCGTTGGAAGGAGAAACGCAAAGCGTCCCTGATGACCGTCTGCAAGAGTTTTTGCAGAAAGCCACATCACTATTGCACGTTATGAGGAGCAGAGGCATTCCATTACAGGAGCAAGAAATGCGTGATTCTGTGCAAGAACTTCGAAGAATTGAAGATATGTGTATTTTATTCCGGATTACACCAAGTTCCACGAACGATGAGAACAAAATGGCGAGTTCGGAGTTTCAGGATGGATTTCGCTCAGCTTTAAACCTTCTTCTCAAGGACGGTCGCTATACTCATGAGCTGCATGGTCAAGTTTTCAAGCTATTGAGAGTAAGTTTCATTCATTGAAGTGCTTGAGGAATCAAATTATAACTACTTTTGTACGGTGTTGACAGGAATTCAATTCTGATAACAATTGCATTTTAAAACTGTCAGGAAGGATTCGCATTCCTTTGACTGTGTCACCTGAGATCTGATTGAGACTTTCATTTGATACACTCGGAACAAACAAGATTTTTAAGCGATGATGTAAGTCGTTTATAAATGTAAACAAATGGATTTAACTCGTCATGCTTTTTATTCTTAGCCCCCTGTAACTTTCCGTTATGAACTTGACAACGGGACTTACTACTTTGCATGGAATATCCTCTTCTAAAACTTTCCATACGCTTTGTTTGTATAAACACAACAATACAATGTATTGTGTTTTCAAGCCCATATATTTATATATGCTAAGAATTTACGCATGTAATGAATTAGATGATGTACTCAGTATTTCTGTTTGGAAATTGTTATAATTTTTCTTATGACAACTGATAAATTTTCCCATATGGTAGCACTAAAAGTCTGTTTCATTCAGATGTCAAGTGGTACTTTTCCAGGATGTTGTGAGTAATGAAGAAAACGTGGCCGCTGGTCTTTATACAGCTTAATCAGTCAAGCTCATGGGCTTAATTCGGCCAGTCTTCAAAGCAAGCCCGTAATACATTAAGACTGTGAATCTCTATCCTAGGGGTTAAGATATGACGACGTCTCAAGGCGTACACACGGAAACTTTCATCTGCATATGCGAAGAATCTGATGCGTATGTGTGACATCTGGAATAACAGGATAGGAAATTAACGACTGTCGAACTTCAAAGTTTGGTCATAATAAAGTTAGATTGGAAAGCTACTGATTACTATGTTGGCTCTATGACTTAGCCGACCAGCCCATTTCATAAAAAATGAGAAGCGTGCAATTGCACCATTGGGTAACAGCGCTGATGATTCATGTAGATAACTGTTGTGTACATACTGGACTTTTAATACTTGAGTAATGAAACGTAGATTAGTAATTATAAGTTACAATTATTGTAACTTATAATTGTCATGTTGTAAAGCGTACGCAAATCATACAATAATTTGGAGTTGAGTACAGTTTACAAGCACGCAATGATTTCTCCGTCCAGCTGCGTGACTTTAGGGCATTCCTAATCATGAAAACGCAATGTTTTCGTGGTAATCAGACACTTACTACCGCTTACGCAAGTTAGTTTCAGTAGCCAGACTGTCTCTTGAATTTTCATTCAACTTTAAGCATTCAACTAAAAGCAGTTGAAACTGCTCTCTTGTTGTGAGTATCGTAGCTTCCTTGCCTTTTGTCAAAAGTAATCTGACAAATGATGACCTCAAGTAAAAGATAAGGCTTTATTTATTTTCATTTAAGACTACACACGCGAGCAGATTTGTTATTGTTTGACCACACTGATGTCACTAAACTTGCTCATCAGCTTCACGGCTGATCAAAAACTTTCCATCCACTTATTTACACAGCCACACATTTTTTTCTGGACACATCTCGGAATGCAGGGGCTAAGAGAAGCAAACGGGATTCTAATGTGAAATCATTGGACATTTATTTGCAAATCAACTAGCTTCAGCCTCGAAGATGACAATAAAAGCTCTTTGTTTTCAGATTCTACAATCGCACGAGAGTGTCATATTAACCTTCAGTCAAATATTACCCTATTTTCACAGCATGCGCATGGCTTCTTGGAAAGGAAACAATGGAATTACTAAAGAAATACATCAATTAATACCAATTTTTATGCCCTTCAAATATACAAAATGATAGACTTCGGAGAAGACACAGAGGCAAGGCCAATGGAAGCTGCTGTTAAGGCAAAAACACCATC
>JAQIWI010001414.1:0-16672 GCA_034698825.1 Deuterosminthurus bicinctus | reverse complement strand
TTAACATACACGTACATACTACTACTACTACTGCTGGCCGCACGGGGCGTTTAATGACTGTTTATATCAATAATTCAACACGAGCCATGTACAGTAAAGGGTGTAAAATCATTAAGGGACTTATGACACACAGTTTAAAGTGAATCTCGGCACTGACGGAAAAGGGTTACATAAAATACGGACAAAAATATATGGTTGGACTTAGAACTAAGTATGAACCGAACAGTTTGTGAAATTTGCCACTTGGCTAGCAATTGTACGCCTGTCAGAACTGTCGACTTGTAAATGCTTATGAAAGCGGCCTCCAAACTAGATTACACGAGTTGCATAAAATACATTATGTAAAGTTGTGGGAGAACTCAACTCTATCCAGGACTGTAGAGTTGCTCCTTTAGACCATTCAAGGCAGTAGTATCAGAAAGAGTCCAATCAGATTAGTCCAGAATATTAACTCTACATCCCTGCGGCGTCTACAAGCACAAACGGTGTGCGTGTGTGCACAAGGCAGCAGCTGCGGCCTAATCTGCTGTATGTTCAAGTACACTGTATGACATAATAACTAAATAAAATCAAGATTAGTAATAATTTTAGATAAAAACCTAAAATTTTAATCTTGTCAGTTTGTATGTCACTAGTTTATGAAACTGAAAACGACGTCAGAGCACGACTGCCTGTCAGAATTGAAATGCTTTATGCATGCATAGTTGCTTGACACTTGCACATTCAAGTATTCAAAGAATGGGATGCGAACTCAAAACTGTTTACAATCACTTACCTGGCTCGGGAAGTACGGTGATCAAATAGGCCGTTTTCCCAGGGCGAGTCCTTTCCATTGCACTACGGTTGGGATGACCCCTGCGATTACCCCAAACGTGGGTAACTCGAGAGTATTATTTTTGCTAGCGGGGGACTGCGTTCGCGCTGTCCCCTACATTATTTTACAAAAAGAAAAGTTGTGCTACGAAATGAATGCAGATTACAGCATAATGCATGCTTTCCATCCACGTTCAGCTTTGCACTTCATTCACGCCCTCATACATCTCCCAGCATTTCTAAAAGTGGAACTTGGAGGCAGGAATGGGAACTGAAGATTCTTTTAAATGTGAGTGTTCGTGGGCCTGAGAATCTAGTGCGTCTTCCATTTTTATCGTAAGCTCGTCTCAAAATCGCGTCTGGAGCAAATGCTTCAAAGGAAATTTCCTTTGTAATTTTGTATGTTCTGTTAAAATGGAAGCTTGTTCTTCTACTTGATCACCAGGAACTTTTTGTTGGCAAATCGGGAGCGACGAATTGCGAGTTTATTTCATTTTCCTTTTAATTCAAAAAGCAAAACATGAGTGCAGCACGAGGAAAGAGAAAGCCAAGTCAAATCTTATCTATTTTTTTGGATTGGATTTAGTATGCGGCGGAGTTTTTGTATTTATTTTTCTTCATTCAATTCCAAGTCGCTAGACGTTTGGAGAAAGAAAATCCTTGCAATGAATTATTTAGAGAAAGTGTATTCTCATGATTTTCAACTCTATTGGAAACTTGAGTGCATTGGCATCAGACTAGACACTTTTTCCCGCTGATTATTAAAACAGGTGAAGCCTGTCAGCTTCGCTCAGGGTCGTCAAAAGATATTTATGTCAAATAAATATAGAGAAGATGAAACAAAAACTTGAGGAGAAGACTGCCTATTGTTAAAGTCAGATCCCAAGTGCATAAAAGCCAGTAGGAGAAACGGAAGCCCAATGTTCACCTCAATATCAAAAGGCAGAAAACAGCCAAAAAATACCCCGAATTCCGGTGGCATCGTGCTGTAAAATAGCGGTGAATTCAAGAGGCCTTGCTAACGAGAAGAATTCAAGTTTGTGGGATGCGTGTATGCAAATGGATTAGTCTACTTGAGCTTGGGTTCTAAATGAAAGAGCGAAGAAAGAGCAAGATAGGGGAAAAGTGGGGTGCGTAAGTGAAAGTATGAGGAAATTCCAGACGGAATACACGAGTCGTTTCCACCCCAGCCTCTGTTTCGTCTCCCCGTTAGAGTATCACACTTGAATGTTTTAGCATGGAGATGAATCAAGCGACTGGAATCCCTCCCATTCCCATTCAGCTTTGTACTTAATTCATACAGCAAAGCTGTTACTTGCAAAGTAATTAAGATTTTATGAGCTGTATTATATTGTGGTGTATTGTAGCTTTACTGTCAAACTCGTCCGAGTAGTCTCTGATTTCCAGGGATGGGCATTACAAACTGTTATTACATTACAGTAATTATATTCACACCCAGTGAAATCTAGAATGTGCGTGCAGTTTCAAAACGTCAAATGAGTGAAGTGGGCGGAAGGGATCATTGGAAATCATCTCGGACCGGTCAGGCCAATGGACGGAAGTAGTTAATTTTCTAGATTATTAACCAAAAACCAATTCATAACAGTTTTCCACTTCCACTATAAACATTTAACTCCTTACTCTCCTATTGACCGGCTGGAGTGGTCTGTTGTTTTGACGTAAAGCTTGACCCCTATTGTCCTTCAGGCTCCAGAACTCTCGTAGCTGGATTGAAATGAACGGAATCAATTTGGAAATTACAACACTTTAGTAACGGATTTTTCTAAGAATTTAAAACCTGAGAGAGCGAGATCGGCTCGATGTCGCTCAGGACGTTCCAAAGTACAGACTCGTTGCAGTCAGGAGTTGTAAGGGAACCATCATATTGAATATAAACTTCCTGCCTTCGACTATACGCATCGTACATCAAATTTAACCCTGAGGTTGTGGTTGAACTCCCGGTTTCCTTGATCTTGTGAAGGGAGCCGGAAATATTGTAGTACAAGAGAGCACCGTTGTCCTTTGTTGAGATCTGGCAAAGATGTGACAGTTACAATTTTCCACCCGACACAATTTTCTTTAGTCAAAGTTAAGATCTTACATGGAACAAAGAAGCAAAGATGGTCAAGGCATGACGTTCTTGTGAAGCAAGAGCGTGTGTAACGTTGTCAAAGTCCGACCGGTAGAAAACAGCTTGTAATTCCATTGCGTGCCTGTAAGAAGAAAGTTCAGTTTTTAACCACTGGACCAAACAAGACAAGTCAATTTTGAACGCACCTTGTTCCGTTCAAACTATGCTCAGACCCGTTATAGGACCCACCCCAATGAAATTCAGCGTAAGCAAAAGTGTAGTTCTTGTTATACAAAAAGGGACCACTCAACGTCAATTTAGAATTCTTGCGAGTTGCAATTTCCAACCTCACTGAATTAAATTAGATGCTCATTTTGACTTTATTAAAGATGTTAGAAATTATATCGTAATCATACCAGTGCGTCCAGTATTCCTCAAAGTAATGTTGAGGGCTCGAGGGTCAGTATGAAAGTCTCTGATGAAAATTTTCTTCTTCTCAGCACTTTCTAAGTGCCGGGATGTTAGAGGGAGGTCAATAGGAGACTGATTGAGTCCAGTCTGACACGTGCCAGGCCAGTAAGAGGGGCCGCAAGCTCTACGATCATTGTCATCGTAGCAGAAACCTGTAAGAAGTTTTAACAAAAAGCAAATTACTTAACAGAAACAGAATTTCAATTTTCTTTCACAAATTTAGTCGTGTAATTTGTTCGTACTGCTGCTATCTACGGCGGAGTTTGCACTCTGGCAAAGTGCTAGAAAGATACAGAAGAGCAGAAAACCGAGAAGGGTCATTGTATCGTCAGCTGATAGAAAAACTGCTGCCTTCTCCTAAAAAAGTATTACTAGGAATGGTTCAATTGAACTGATACCCTGCATTGAATTCCGGCTGCTTAAATACAAAAAAAGCACTTTTATGTAAGGTTGAACTGTCATGTCAAGAGACGCTTAATTGATGAATTGACGACATTTTCCTGCTTGTATTGTTCCGTGTGAACGACACCTTCAATTCTGGTAGCTTGCACATGGCATTAGCCTTTACTTTTACTTAATCACTAAACAATGAATATAAATTCTTTATAGGACCTGAATGGGAGCTACTTTTAGAAAGCATTTTTAATCTGATCATTACTAATAGCCAGGAAGTATTCAAATTAAGTGGCATTGATGCTCCGTGAGATGTGGCATAGGTTCATTTACACTTGCCATGACAAGCCAGTTTGGTCTGGGGGTTAGAGCTTTAGACTCATTACTCTGACTCACACTCACAGAGGGTTCTCGGCTTGACACTCGTACCGTCAGTGTTGGCCATTGGCCAGCCCAATTGTTTCACCACCAACCGGAGAAGGAGGTGCGAATCCTCTCAATACTGGCGGGAAAATCCAGCCTACAGGGCTCAATCCCTGTAGATGGACACTAGCGATGCTGAGGGATAGCCGTGGGACGTCTTAAGGGTGAGTTGTCTGGCGATCCTGCTCTCCGGTGGGACTGAGGGGTAGAGGAGGTGTGCTGCGGGGGTAGCTCCCGCGGGGAAAAGGGTGGTGCACACTGCGCTAGGGCGTGGTCGGTGGACGCTGACAGTGCATTCCGGTGACATTGCTCGACAGTCCCTGGGGCCTGAACTCTCACTCAGTCGAACAAGGGGGGCTTCCCCGGTGTAGCCTGGCGGTCTAAGCGAAAAACTCAGTGTGTGTCTGGCGTTGTTTAAGGGCTAGCAATAGGCAAAAATGCCTCGGGTGATCCTTCCGGCTAGCGGAAGGGTAACCCAAATACATTTAAATTTTTACATTTTACACTTGCCATTGTCCTTCTTAAAACAATCTCACAATTTATTCACTCCAATTAACATCATCCTGGTCCAACTGGCCTGCAAGTGATAGACTTGAGAGGGTTTGCCAGTACGTGACCATTGACCATTTGTATGAAAGATCAGCAGTAAATTAAAATTTAATGTACGATGCCGGTCGACAAGATTTACTGCGTGCATTTGGCATTTTTACATTACAACTTCAACCCACAGCCAACAAGCATTTGGCACAAACCGTTTTACACATGTTAGATTATGTACTGTTATGAAATTTCCATTCAGAGAAGACGGGTGCAAAGGGTCTGGGAACCGACCATGGGATTCATCTCCAACCCACTGGACTGATGGATGAAAGTTGAAAGTAGTCAATTCTCTGTAATGACATGACCATAGCAACAATAATGCATCACCACAAAACTTTAGCAACATAATTTGGAACATAAAACTGCAAAGTTCATACTCTGTTATTAGCCCGCTGCAATGGTCTATTATTGCGACGATAAGCTTCCCCAGTATTGTCATTCATGCTCCAGAATTCTTGAAGCTGGATTGAAATCAAGAGAATTAACTTAGAAATTGCAACCGATTCTCACATGAATTGCAAACCTGAGAAAAGGCTATCGGTTCGACACCGCCAAAGACATTCCAAAGCACGGACTCGTTACAGTCGGGAGTAGTAAGGGAACCATCGTACTGCATCATAGCAGGGTTATTTTGGTGATTAGCGACGTACATCAAAGAAAAATATGATATTCCCGTAGATTGACCGGCGGCATTGATCTCTTTAAGGGAACTAGTTATGTCGGAGATGGCCAGGTTGTACTTGTCATCTCTTGAGATCTTATGTGTAAGGATGTGATAAGTAATAATGCACTTTTCCATCCAAAATAACTTTTTGTTTAAGCTGAGATCTCATACATCGATTCGTTGCCAACAATGTCCTTCTGACAACAAGCTCACAATTTATTCATTTCAGTATGACTTGTAATGAAATGGCTTTCCTCGCAGATACTTTTCATGTTCTTTCTCCCTGCAGAAGGGAAGTACACTTTATGGAATTGGTACCAGTCGTTGTTAGAGTTAGAATAATCGACTCCATAACTTCTAGTTCAAAGTTCGTACATGAAAAGAGTTGGAATTTTGCGGGGAATGGCACCACAAAGAGTGTTCCATTAGTTTCTTTATAACCAAACTCTCAGTTAGTCCCGCTTCTACCCCTCAGAGAATCATAAAAGATTTAATGACAGTCAGCTGAAGATGATGAGGATGATCGGGCGGGTTGGTTCATTTCAATAGAACACTCCCGCCTCCCTTTCAAAATCTCTTGATTATCTGACTTGAATTCTAATAACTTTATGAACTACTCTATAGTCGGGCTTTCCTAGTGACTTCTATTGTTAAGCATCTCATAGTTATTTATCATTGTTCATTTGGATTTGGTTATAAAGAAAAACAAGGGCACTGACAAGCCTACGGAGACAGCGTGCGTCTTGGTCGATACTTTACTCTTCATCACGCACTTCTCACATTTCTCTTCGTCTATCCTGCTGGTTCCCTCATTCCTTCCCAGTTACTTCAGCCCTAATTCCAGCTTTCATCAAAGCCCAAAAACGAGCCCGGAGCCCAAAGCTTGCACATCTCGTGTAACGTCAAGTAAAGTCAACAAAAGAAAGCCAACTCGTGCCGTCGAGGAGAGCTCATTAAACGCATTTGCTACATCAATTCTCATTGCAACTGAACTAGCTTTGTAGTAGCGTGATATTCGTCGGGAAAGTCTTTGATCCCACGGGACAGGATGACGGTAGAGTCCTGATTTCCTTTCGACTACTTTGGAGGATATGAGAAGAACCCTGACTGTGATGATGAGTATCAAGTCATCGTAGCCTTTCGTTTTGTACACAAGAAAAGTGCAGAAATAACACAAAGAGACAGACGGAAAAGCCCAAAGAAGGGGATTGTCTAGCCAACTTTCTCTCCAGCTCCACTGGCTCCTCTTCTATTCTCACTCGGCTCCTCTTCACTTTGCTCGACGGTCATTCATGTTGTTGGAGTTGATTTGGTATCCGTGAAGATTCTTTCAAGTGGGCAAATATTTCGCTTACGTCTGGCCTGTGTGTTGCGGTCGGCTAATCCGGCATCATTAACTGCATGCGTTGTAAAGATGGGCGCCTCATTAATTTGGACTTTCCGTAGAGGGATCCGATGCGGTTAAATAATGCGGAAGTTTCTTTTTTTTCAAATGTAGGGATTATTTCAAACGAACTCACAGGCTGCAAAAGACAAATTCAAGGCTTTGTGGGGGAGATCTAGAACGCATCGACTGTTTACTGCAAGCCCTTAGTAACTCTTAAACAAAGACATTTTAATTTTTCAAATAGGAGCAGTTCATAGCTGTGACGACTGGAAAGTATAATAAGGTTTAGTAACACGTGGTGAGAATTGCACGTGGTAAGCAAGGCCATGCAGAACAATGGATTGTCCAACGCCCTGCAGCTCGTTGCCACCGTGTATGACTGGGTGATGAGTGAGTGACGAGATATTGAAAAACATAAAATTCAAGTGAACACTCGTGTGCAAAGGTGTTGACATTGTGGGCGTAAAAAGTTGTAAGGGTTCAGCGACTGTTAGATAGTGATCGCTCCGTAGTATTCAAAACACAATGGCCAAACGTTGCTGTAAAATTTAGTGAAACTCAAAAGTCTGTGGAGGGCTACAGTTCCGTAGACAACTTGGCAAAGGTGATGCTTGGAGTTCTACTACTGGCAGTATCGCGAACTTCAAAAATATTCACCTAGAAGGGAGTCAATGGATGAGAAACATCTGGAGACTCTCCATGAATTTGGATGCATCATCCATCTTTTTATTCTCAGATGCCGTCTCCAGGGCAATTGAATGAAAGATGTGGAGGGTGGAACTCTGTGGTTGGATGTGTTTACAACTCCCAAATGTGCCGTTCCAGTCGCTGGCTCCGCATGAAAACAAGTCAAGATATGCCAACCATTCGCTGTAAATACTTAACTTTCTCCAAGTTTGTCGCCCTCAATATCAGCAGCAGCACAGACATTTGACTTTTTTCCATTTTGGATGACATGAATGTCAAGCGCGATGTTTTTTTCAGATCGTGAGTTATCTTTTGAACGAATCAACTCATAGACCGGTCACGTGTCAACATGTCAAAGGAAGTTAATGAGATCTGTTGCAAGCCTTCCACACGCTTCTATCGTAAAGGACTTTTGGCTGCTGTCATGTCCGCCATGATAAGCTGCACCGGAGGAAACTTTGGTCGTTTTTCTCAAATGCATTGCACCAGCAGTGATAAAAATGGGGAAAGTCTTGCGTGCTGCATGCAATCTCTATTCGTGTAAGCAAGTCAACCTCAAAGTTCCCCAATAATTCGGAAACGATCAATCAAACTGCAGCTGCTCCCTCCTCAGCCTTAAATGATCGCCGCCTACTTGGTTTTCGTGATCGATGTCTGTATCACATTTGATTATGTTAGCTGCATGCAGCACATCTTCGTAAATTGATGGTTGAATTTTGGCTGCGAACTGCAATAAGAAGCAAACACACAATTGATTTAGTAGATATTGTCGAATGTGAATTTAATTTCTGGGTCATTTACCTCTATCTGAGCTCCAGCTTGCGCGGTGCCGTGTCCTCGTGTCATAAGCTCAAACGCCCGAATTTTAAATGGTGTGGAATGTGCAGGTCATGTGGCAAAAGTGCTGCTCGGGAAGTCAATAAAGTTTTATGTGCTGTGAGCCATAAGGTTCCTATGCAGGTCTTGTTTTTTTGGTAAACCTCTCCCTTGATACCACAACCCGTGGCAATACCTACCAAGTTACCCTGCCTTGCAAGCTGGTGAGCGTGAGCTTGCTGACATGAGGTAACTTTCAAACATTGAAAGAATTGTTGAACTACGACATAATAATCTTGCAGCAGCGATCGTGTTTGAAACAGTCGTTCACTCCCGGTCCTTGTGAATAGAATGAAATTTTGTTGGGGTTTCCAGGTGAAAGGAGCCCATCATTAGGCCTTCTATGTCTGAATTTCACGTGATTAAAGCTACGGCTAAGAGACTCATAAAAGCTAATGACAGACCACCCCAGTTGTTCTCGATGATAATCGCACGGGCAGGCCTGTCGAGAAAGTGGATATTACGCGCACTTGTTTGATAACCTGACTTGAATTCTAATACTAATGCCCTAAATAGACTTTCAATTTTTTGTAATTTCTTGATCAAGAATTGATTTTGGCTTGATTTGATCCATGGCGCAGGATACAAATGTTGAAAGTTTAAATCAAAAAAAGCGCTTTCGCGGCAGCATCCTGCCTTGAAAAGCGCGAAAATTGAAAGTCTATTTAGGGCATAAGTCTTCAAATCCAATCCACTATACTTACTTCCACGCAGCTCGGCGCAATTCTCGAGCCATGACTTACTATACAACAAAATCCACGCACTTGATTTTATCTTAACGATCACAGTGGCTTCTGCAGGATACTTCCATTGTAAAACAACCTTGAATGCAGATTAGCAGCTTTTTTCTACAGATCCTTGGAGAGTTGCACATTTCCTTCGTCGAGCCCTAAAGAATGTTTGTAGTAGACCTCCAGCTCGTTCGTTCATTAAAGCAAAGTGGAGATTATGGAAATTTGGGGAGAATAATCTTGGGTTCGGTAAGACGAAGGGCAAGGTGTGCATTATTCGGAAGCCACAACAAGATTAAGCAGCCCACGCACCACTCTTGTTTCTCAACCAGATCACGTAGACTGCATTTAATCTTCCTGCCTAAACTCCTGCTCGAGAAAATACCCGGACAGCTTTAGTTTTTGGTGTGCCAGTACGTAAGGTATTCCCTGGGAGCTTGTTGTGCTGGCAGCACATTCATCACGAGGTTTGATTAGAAAGCGATTTTCCTATTTCTTTGGACTATATCTCAACTTGGAATGTGAAAAAGAAAGTCGAGATTTCCGGATATTGGTAGTTGAATAATTTGGTAAATGAAAACAACTCGTTAGTCAAGTGCTTTCATTGATTCCATGCGGGGAGTCTACTCAATGTTGTGGTTCCCTCTTCGACATCAAAAAATTATACTAAGCGCAAAGAAGTTTCCAGAATGTTGGTGTTAAAATTAAAAACAGCAAGATCGAAGTAAAGTTCGTACTAATGCAACTACTGTCATTTTCTGTTTGCAGATCATTCCGGTAGACACTGAAACGAGGGCCTTGTGACGAGCCTAAAGAAATTTGTCCACCTGGAAAACCAAAGGAAAGGAAAAAATCAAGCTGGAAGATAAACACACACAGAGAAAGTGACTTTGAAGTCCCACGCGGCTCCAGGCACGTGCAGCAGCATTACACATGCACAAGAACCATTCTACCGTTGACTCATGTTCGTCTTTCTTCGGGCTAAAGGCCCTCAATTTTAAATGACACTCATTTAATCGCTCGGACTTGTGCTAACTTTCTTACCAGAAAAATTAATTCGTTTTATACAATTGTGTGACATGCGTGGATGAAAGCTAAAACTTGAGGTTTTGAAACCTGGGCGAGAAACATTTGTGAAAAATTGTGCAAGTTCTAGTGGGCTCAACAAGTGCAAGGATCTGTAGAAAAGTAAGTAAACTGCTTTGATTCTCATTTTTAGTTTCTTTGAGTCACTCCCACGTGTAGCCCAGCCCGTGCCCGCATACCAGAAAATGCCCAAAACGCCTGCCCTCTGCTTGAATTTTGGGCATTTCGGGAGAAAGTGCAGTCGCAACAGTTGTAATGAGGACGTTTCATTTAACTTGCACAGTACGTGTTGTGAAGGGTGAACTTACTGTACTGTCGGTCTGTGCATTGGGGTGACGCTGTGTTGGAGATTTCCAGTGCTAGACGCATGTCTAAGCAGCACTCACTCTTGATGCAAGAAACAGATGCCAGACGGGAAGTGAGAAACTCTGAAGTAGAGGAATGAATGCGGGACCTGAACAAAGGGAAGTCAGGCAGGATGAGAAAGTGGATCGATCTTTTCCACCAGTTCTTTCAGTTCAGTCGGGCGGGCAGGTGCTGGTCTCAGTTTTCTTCCTTGTCTAGTAGGGCAAGCTAGTTTTGAAGTGAACGTCTGAAATCTGAGTGGAATTATTCTCGTGGCTCTGGTGAAAATTGTAGTGGTTCTTGTGTAGGAGATTTGACGTGAAAGTGACTGGTGGACGTGAGAGTTCACACTTGAGATTCTCGCATAAAAGTCCCCCTTAAAAGTCTTCCCGTGTAGTCTTCTGTGAATTCTACCAGTGCAGCTTCCAGGTGCCTTTGCTCTGAAAAGGAGCTGAGTTTCCCATTTGCTCTGCATGAAAGGACGTGGACTTGCATACTGAACGAATGTGAGATGTGTTCAAGATTTAATAAATCTCTTTTTGGCTCATGTTGTTCAGGCAATAACAATCAGAAAGACAAACTTGAGCAGGCTATATTTATTGCCACTGTGTAGAAATTGACACTGAGCGAGTTACGAGCTATTGGAAGGCATAAAGCTTTAGTGAGAATTGTTTTGTAAACGTGTTCAATGTCTCACCGTATGGCAAAGATGTTACTTGGATGGAAAGTAAGTGAGATTTTATGAGCCGCAAGTCTCAAAAAACCTTGCAGCTGTTGTTTTTGCTCGAAATGTCTCTCGTGAGACTGCGACCAAACAACGTGGCAGTATCTCTGGATCACAATTGCTTGTGATGATTCACGATATAGACATAAGTCAAGGACCTAACCATCACATGTTTTTTCACCGCCTCAGTGACCTCGTGAGCTGGAAATTTCATTCCCTTCACGTTCACTGGAAAATTCATATAAATCTCAATACTTCTTCCCGTATGAAACCGATCCCAAAAATCTTCAACGCAAATCCAAAGGCTCCTTCAGTCAGTCCGCACTTTCGCCTAGTTTCACTCACCTTCGTTTTATCCTACAAGAGATAATCGGGCCCCTTTATCAATTTCTCAAGGACTTGGAGGCAATTTTCAGCTAAAGTTTTTAATTGTGTACGTACAGTCGTCGCCCTTGGTTTTGTTTCGAGGTCAAAACTGACCAAGTGCCACCTTAAAGCTCCTACGTTGGAGTCGCTGGCACTATGCGAAAGTGAGAGTTGATTAGAAGGGAATTCAGCAAAGTTTTGGTGAAAGTTGGAGAAAGTTAGAAGTGTCAATTGCCGTTCAAGTTGCCTCCATCTCGCCACTGAAAGAATCTCATAGGACCAAAACTTGTCGCATTGAACTTCTCAATCTGATTATGAGACTTGACTCAACTTACGTCTGTTTTCAACGTCCCTCGACTTGAATTTCATATCATTAATGGAAGCTGAAAACAAAGCAAGGAAATTAAAGTTGAGTGAATGAGTTGAATCTGTTCTAGCACTAATATGTTAACGTTGGTTTTCATGCTGATAATTGAATGGAACCTACGTTGGGTAACATTTCAGTATGCTGCAATTTATATAAAATTATGCTATCAGCATCAATGAGAGCTCCGATGCGTTCTGCAGAGATAAAATGATCTGCGAAGTGAAGCGTGTCCGACACATTTCTGGCTTTGATGAGATTGTACGAGTTGCATAAAATGGTCCCACATGAAGAGGCATGAGAGAAAACAGATTCCAGCTGATAATAATTATCACCCAAAGCTTGACATGAAAAGAGTGAGGCGGTTGGGAGTTGTAAATGTCCGCAGAAACCAAAGTGGAAGAACATGAAAGAGATTAATCTGCTCACTTCCACCTTTTATGCTGGCTTGCAATTGAGCTCAGTGCATTGGGTTGTTGATTAGGACTTTATTTTCGCGGTCTTCCTGCAGCTTTGGGTTTTCGCCTCATTTCTCAAAGCCTCCAGAGTTTGGGTTTGTGTCCCTCTGGAGCTTTTGGTGGTGGAATCCATTTGTTGATTAAAGACTGTGTGCTTTGATTTTTAATCAGAAGTTTTCCATCAGCTGAAGCTTTTTGATTAACCGTTGATGCCGCCCGCATGTTTCTTTCAAGTTATTTCGGTCATTATTGTATCCTTTAATGCACACACGATTCACTTATGGCATCGTTTTCGGATCAGGAGTGGGGGGGATGAGAAAGTAACAAATATTTTTGAACATGGACAAACATTTCATTTCACAGCCAATGAAATTTCTCAAGCTTACAGAAAAAGCCGAGTTATTGCTGCAAAACATTTTTGCGGCGTAATTTTATTGTCAAACTCCTCAGAGTAGTCTCTAATTTCCAAGAATAGACATTACAAACAACCATTACATTACAGTAATTATAATCACACCCGGTGAAATCCTGAATTCGCGCACAGATATAAAATTCCAACTCAATAAAGTTGGGAGGAAGGGATCATTGGAAATCACCTCGGACCGGTCGAACCCTTGGATGGAAGTAGTCAATTCTCTACAATATTAAGCAAGCAACAATAATGAACAACAGTAACTGTTTTACCACTTGTAATACAAGCATCCAACTCCTTACTCTTTTATTAGCCCGCTGCAGTGGTCTGTTGTTCCGACGATAAGCTTTTTCGCTATTGCCATTCAAGCGCTTGAACTCTCGTAGCTGGATTGAAAATAATGGATTCAATTTGGCAATTCCTAACACTTTAGTAACGGATTTTTCTAAGAATTTACAACCTGAGAGTACGAGATTGGCTCGATGTTGCTTAGGACGTTC
Source organism: Deuterosminthurus bicinctus (assembly GCA_034698825.1). Taxonomy (NCBI): domain Eukaryota; kingdom Metazoa; phylum Arthropoda; class Collembola; order Symphypleona; family Bourletiellidae; genus Deuterosminthurus; species Deuterosminthurus bicinctus. The sequence continues at coordinate 3,301 of JAQIWI010001414.1, read as the reverse complement.
CAAAGTACTGACTCGTTGCAGTCAGGAGTAGTCAGGGAACCGTCATATTGAATGAGAACATTGTTCCTTCGACTATACGCTGCGTTCATCGAAGTATACAATGAGATTGTGGTTGAACTCCCGGTTTCCCTGATCTTGTGAAGGGAGCTAGAAATATTGAAGTATGAGAGAGCCTCGTTGTCCTTTGTTGAGATCTGGCAAAGATGTGACAGTTACAATTTTCCACCCGATACAATTATTTTTAGTTAAAGTTGAGATCTTACATAGAACAAATAAGCAAAGATGGTCAAGGCATGCCGTTCTTGTGAAGCAATAGCGTGTGTAACGCTGTCAAAGTCCGACCTGTAGTAAACAGCTTGTGCTTCCATTGCGTACCTGAAAGATGAAAGTTAAGTTTTTAACCACTTGACCAAACAAATCAATTTTGAACGTACCTCTTTCCATTCAAGCTATGTTCAGATCCGTTATTATTGAAGTGACCCCAATGGAAGTCTGCATGAGCAAAGGTGTAGTTCTTGTTCTTCAAAAGGGGACCACTCAAGGTCAACTTTGAATTTTTATCAGTTGCAATTTCCAACCGCACTGAATTCAATTAGATGTTCATTCTGGATCTTATTTAGATGCTTTAAGTTAAACCGTAATCATACCAGTGTGTCCAGTATTCTTCAGAGTAATATTGAGAGCTCTAATGTCTCTTCCCCAATCTCCGACGAAAAGTTCCTTGTTCACGGCACTTTCTAAGTGCCGGGATGTTAAGGGGAGGTCAATGGGAGATTGATTTACTCCAGTTTGGCACTTGCCAGGCCAGTTCGAGGGGCCGCAAGCTCTACCCTCGTTGTCATCGTAGCAGAAACCTGTAGGAAGTTTTGACAAAATGAAAAATTAATTTATAGACGCAGAATTTAATTTTCTTTCTTAATTTCAGTAATTTAATTCGTTAGTACTGCTGCTATCTACGGCAGAGTTTACACTCTGACAAAGTGCAAGAAAGCCACAGGAGAGTAGAAAACCGAGAAGGGCCATTGTGTCGTCAACTGATAGACAAACTGCTGCCTTCCCCTCAAAAGTGAGCAAGTACTAGTAGAGAGGATTAAATGTAACTGATACTCTGCATTGAATTCCGGCCATTTAAATACAAAAAAAAACCTTTTAATATATCTATGAACTGTCATGTGAAGAGACGCAAAATTGGTGAATCGACAACATTTTCCTGTTTGTATCCTTCCGTGTGAACGACACCGTTAATTCTGGTGGTGGCTTGTACATGACATCAAGTCTGCATTTACTTCAATATTCAACAACAAATATAAATTTATTATTGCAGCAGAGTGGGAGCTAATTTTAGAAAGAGTTTTTAATCGTCCCCTGATCACTCGTAAAAGCCAGGAAGCATCAAAATTTACTGGCTATGATGTTCTATAAATGAGGCAAATGCCAATGTCCTTCTGAAAAGCTCACAATTTGTTTAATATTCCAGTTAACATCATCCTGGTCCGGTTGGCCAAAGTTGCCATTGAGCAAGACTAACACCACGTGACAATAAACCATAATAGATTATTTAACCCATTCCACTCCGCTTGCAGTCTAGTGTCAGTTCATTGTTTTAGTGGCTGTTTTCCTGCCAGAATAGTTGCTACTATTCCACGCTGCCCGCCTAAGATTTCCTTATCAGACCTGACACTTTTCAAAAAAAGATTCTGAGTACAGACGGAAGCTGTAAGCATTCCTAAGCTCTTAAGTGATTGATAATAAAAATACATTTGTCTCTAAATCCAAATCATTAGTGTCTCAGAATACCCAACTTTATTACATCATCACATTCACAAGTTCATAACTCAGAGACAGAATCATTGAGTGGCTAGCTTGTCCAACTCGTCCTTCAATTTACTCACATCAATCCCTCCATAGCAGCAATTACAATTTTTTTAACATTGTCCATTCATCTAGACCATGGATCATAAATGGTGCTAATTCTAAATATGACAATAAAGCAAAAATCAAATTAAATCAACATAACTTTAACAATGCCTTGTGCTAATAATAAATCAAATCATATTTAATGGCGAGTTAGTGCTCAAATTAACCTGGGAATATTTATGAGCGCCTAAACGAAACACAGCCTTCGCACACACATTCGGAAAGCACGCGGCGTCCTAAAATGAAAAAAAAACACATTGATGATCCTGAGAAAAATGAAAGTACACCTTGGTGTATGCAGCTAACTTACCAGAGTCGCACTGCACCTTTCGACATTCAACGAAGCAATTACCGTCGCAGTCAGCGACTGTCTGTAATATTTTTAAACGTTTAAAAAACTTGTGCTTTCATTGAAGCAGCTCGGAAGTTGATGCCTCATCAAATTAATTTCAAAACAAATCTGAATAAAATGCAAATTTAGTTAGTTAAAGAGTACCTCCTGGATTTGTTCGGCCAAGAGGACGCAGGCCACGATCACTAGGCAAACGACCAGGTATTCTCGTCTCATGATGGGATGTATAGAGCTAAATCCACTGGAAAAACAAGCAGAATATATAAATTGTCCCGTGTCCAGTGCGCTTCTGATTGACTCTATGTCAATGATCTTGCTTTATATACTGGATAGTACTCATGAATTCGGCCCATTTTGTTGATTTAACCTGTCTTTACTAAATACGTAATTACGAAACACTTACAGCTACGACTTACCTTGTTGTTGCTGATGTATTAAACTTTGATATTGATTAAGCAAATCAATATTAATTCTGGAAAGTGCCAGAATTTATGATGCAGCAACGACATTGACTTTTGGTCGGTCTGACACAACTGCAGCTCCCATGGCAAGCTGGCGTATAAAGTATAATTTTAATGTTACTTCCAAGACGCAGAATATGACTTGACAGTCCATTCCAGATTACACGCTTATTCCCTAGTCAATAACAGTGGACAATGTTTTTCTTCGTCCGAGCAGTTTCTACGTGTTTGAACAATTATAACTGAGCAAAACAAATCACGCAATATATTTACACAAGAATTACATGCAGTTGGGCTATGTTCTCCAATAGTGATGATTTTCAGCCTTACACAGAAAGAATCGTCAGGCTTTCCTAGTGACTTTCATTGTCAAGAACCTCATATTTATTATTGTTCGTTGGCTTTGGCTTTTGAAGAAAAATAAACCGGCAAACAGTTTGCGAAAGTAGCGTCGAATAATCGAGTACAAGTACGACATTTAATACACAACAATAAAAATGACGAAGTCCAGAGTATGGCAACTTGTGTCTTTGATCATAATGCGAACATATATGACAAAAGAGCATGAGAC
>JAQIWI010001413.1:0-16681 GCA_034698825.1 Deuterosminthurus bicinctus | reverse complement strand
GAGTGTCTGTGTCAAATATGAATGCAATGTGGAATGCGCGTGTGTGTATTTAACCTTGGAAGAGATTTGTTGGCAAGATTCTGGCTGAGTTAGAACAGAGTTAAGGAAGAAATATAGGAATAATTACGATGATCATGAAGGCAGCAGGCGCAGGGCCAGTGTATCCTTCCTGGTTGGAAACCAGCTGTTACTCTATATTTATTACCCTCACCCAACTGACACTTAAATTACCAAGTAAACATATATTGATAAGCATTGAAACTTTTCATAAACTACCAAGCAATTTATTAATATTATTATTATTGCAATGGAAATTCATACCCTGGTTTTCGTGCTCAACTCAACAAAGGCTTTTCGAAAGTTTAGCTTGGTATCCGTATTTCCCATGGTTACAGCGGCGCTCTGCGGCTGCTATAGTTACAATTCCCTCTCCACCTTCTTCGTCTTTTTGGAACAATAAGGAGATGAATCTTTAGAGAGTGGCTGTGGCTTTTAGGGTGAAGTTGTTTTGGTTGTAGATGAAGGAAAGAAGTTGTTAACGATAATCCTCCTCCCGTCTCGTATTCAGAGGGTGATGATGATGACGAAGAAGAAAACTACCTGCCGTTCAATATTCACTCAATATTCACACTGAATCCTCAGCCAACATGTTTCTTGACCATGTGTTAAATCCTGTACGTACGGCGTAAATAAAATATCCTCCTACTGGCTGCACGAGGATCTTACATATCGTGTGCAAAAGTTGATTAGCAAGGAAATTAAGGTGTGAGTGAGACTTTTTCAATCAGCCTTCCTTGCTCAAAGAAGAGTAACAATAATGTCGATGAAGCGAGGAAGGGGGGGGGGGAGGAGGGCTGAAGAAAAAGTGCAAGGATAAATTTCAACTAAAGCACACACGCACATACACACACTCACTGTCTCATTCACACCTCTCTATTTTCCAGCAATATGGCCAAGAATGTAAATTAAATGAGGAACTCAGGTCTACAGAGGGGAATTGAAAACCGTCTGTTTGGCTACTAGTAACTACTACTGCTCCTCACATTTGGCCAAAGGAGAAGAGTATGTATACGGAAGAGCAGGAGCAGGATAGTGTGTGTGGAAGTTTAAATGGAAGAGTGTGTGTATACTAGAGCAGTCGGATGGTTGAGACGCAAGCGTTCTATCCTCCTATCGATCACTTATTACAACTTTGCCTCAACTTGACTGCATCATCATGGCCAGAAAACAAGAACAACTGCATCCACAACTCTGCATGCTACACCAGCACGAGGATTTCGGAATAAAGAACCAGCTGGTCAACAACTACCGTATGGCTACTTACTTAAATCCGCTTTGTACTCACATGTATGCGCTGCTCCTTTAACCAAACGACGCTTCTCCACTGAGCACTCACCCACACTGGCACTGTACACTTCCACACTGGAAACAAAAGACTAAACAATCAATTTATAAGAGTTTGAAGCGGAAAACTAAACGGCAGCGTCGCCATGGAAAACTATGAGTGCGGAATTTCATGGAAGTATGAGGACTGATTGCGATGAGAGTTGAGAGAAGTATACGAGGATAATATGTAAGTCTGTGGAACCGCAGGACAAAAACCACACACTTGTGCTAGCCAATTAAATAGGCAAATCCATGGGAGTATTAAATACATAATTAGGCTCTAGTTTGGGCTGGCTGTATGTATGTTGGGCTGTATACTAGATGAGCCCAATGCTTTGTCATCACCGGCAGCGTCATCATCCATTACCTAAGTATGTTGTGATCCCGCCCTGGCCTGTAGGGAATTAAGGTGTGTGTGTGTGTGTGTGCGTCTGCCTCTCTGCTTCAATAGATCTTCAGTATGAATGGATCTGTGAGTGTGTGTGTATGTTAGGCAATTGGAAAGGATGAGTGGGGTTGTAAATGGATTTGCGTCTATGTGAATGAGTTTGCATTGATGCTGCTGTTCGGATGTTACCATTGTCAGTCCATATTTGCATCATGTGCTTTGTATCTCACACTACCACGATGTGGCTCTGCGTGTTGTTCGTTGGAAGGAATAAGGAAATTGATAGGAAGACCATTAAAACCTTCATTACTGCAAGGGAAATGCATTTTAATTCAGCTATTCTCAAGTGTGGGCACTATCATTTTCCCGTCTCAAATGTACAACAGTCGTTTGGAAATCATCTCCCGTCATTTTCCCATATTAAAGCATGCGATACTCAAGTGCTCCTTACACTCCATATAAACTCATAACCAAGTATCCCATTCTGCTCAATCAACGACATAGAAGACATAGACATGAAGCATTTCCAAGCAACTGATTCACATGCCGCAGTATGATCAAAGTAATATATACGCCCAACTCATATTATTAAATCAAATCAAGCCGGTTGATGAGACCCCCCATAATCCAAGTATTTGATCAAAGAAGATTTTTTCTTTGAAAAACTTGTAAATCGTCCTCATACTTTTCGTCTGCGTATGTACAATGTAAAAAAATCGAATCGCCGTCGCCACCATTAAGCCTTTCCAATCGGCATGTTAGAAAAGTTGAAAGTAAAAGCAGTCACATACAAAATATTACGCGGCTATTCTGCAGAGAGAGATACAGAGAGAGCGAGAGGAATATAGAGATAATTAGCTCTCTGTTCCGGGAAACGAGCTTCAAATTTTATGAGGAATAATTAGCCGTTATCACTGACACAATTAATGGGAAATAATCATAGTAATTATGTCCCCTGTACACTTTTTAAAAGAGTCATGGTGGATTCTATCCTAGCGTCTAATGTAGTAGCTGTACTAAGGCTGTATAGTATTTGCAGGGACGGACTTCGTTGGCCACTGACTCTTGTGTACAAGAGTAGGCGCTGGTGACATATTAAATAGACTGAAGATTTACAGACATGCACAAGGTCAAAACTTACGAGAGGAATTAGTTGAATTGAGTGGAAAAAAATTGGCAGACTATGAAATAATTGTGTTCATCATGCGTGAACAAGGTACATGTGGACTACTGTGTGTCATTGTTGTAGGAAGACATAGCCAAGGGGGACCATTATATCAATTGTAACAATGAGTACCAGCTCCTTCCACTCTTCAAACAATCCACATATTAGAGTAAGACACATGACAAGAATAACCCTGACCTAGGCGGCAGTGGAAAATTAGTCCCTTATCAAGCGTTTAAATGAACACTCCCTGGGCGTTTAAAGGAGCAGTTTTGCGTACTTTGAAGTAACAACTGCTAGCACCTTCAACACACTCAAACCCAACATATTTAAAATAACAATCCAACAAGAATAGTCTAAGCCAATTACACCATTGCATCATTTACCCCTCATTACTCCCTGGGATGATGAGCTCCTTAAATGTCATCAAAGTGTAAGACTTTGGAAAATTGGAAAATTGGACATGTGCACATCCACACTTCAATGTACCAAAGGTTAGAAAAAAAGTTACATGTGTGAGCGTGTGCGTGAATGATAAAAATGTAGTTAAATACGGACATTTAAACTCTTTCCCTTGGTCGTCGTAGCTTTAATGATAGGAAGGACTGTTTTGTCACCATCCGTGAAATCTACTGCAAGGTAATAATCACGATAAAATGACGAGAGTAAAAAAAATAGCTGTTTCTCTCCCTTGGAAAAAGTGCCTACATTAGTTTAGGAGGCCTTTTATGACTGTGTTTAAATGTTGTAAGTAATCGTTGGCCATTCTTGCTCGTGTGCATTCGAAGGCGCGCGGATGAGGATGCTCAAGTCTTGGGGCGATGTTTGGCTCACTCATCATATGCGCTCGCTTATTTCATGATGATGAGGATCGGGTGGCGATGATCAGTTTCCACTTGTGTCTTATGGCTTGTAGACCTTTAAGTGTTATAACGATGATGAGGAACTGATGAATCAGGGGAGTGTGAGCAGGAGAATAATTGTGGCGTAAAAACGAGTCCATCCAATTATAAGCTTTTCTCAGCCATTTTAAAACCTCTCTCCTTTTCTGCTCCTGAACACATTTTACAAGCACGCAGACATACACAGCCCCACTGTCCATCAGCTCTCGATTTGAAAATCATGAATGTGGAACTGAGTGTATGCAAGTGCATTTAACTGTGTTTGTGTGCAGTTACCCATGAGTAGCTCCTCTCGAAGCCCTCTTTCCCCAAACTGTCAGCGTGTACATCAAGACAAACAGAGTAAAGACAATGGTCTACTGTTTTAATAGTTGGAGAGAAAAAGATTGCTCGTATGCTGGGTCTGATTTGTGGTGGCAACAGCACACAATAGAATACTCGTTTAAATCTTGATGGCATTAATGACAGTTAAATGGATTCCGTCTTGCTCCTATACAGCTCAAGACCAATGCAAGGGCATGAAAAATATGTGATACCTAACCTCCTCACGGAGTAATAGATGAATTATTTTTGTAAAAAAGCTCAATTGACACAATTACGCTGAGCTATGTATTATTTTATTGCCGAATGAATCTATCTATTCGTATTATTCAGACATTGAAAGTTGGCTCTTTTTCATTAAAATTATGAATAGACGATCGGACAATAGACTATAGCTGCTCATGTACGTACAACAAATGAAGGTAAAGGAGCAAGTGGTATGACATATTATTGCATCCAGCCTGTGTAACATATATTACCTCATTACACTTGTTATTATTACTCCATCCGTGTTGCTATGCTAATAAAAATGTCTGATTGGATTACTCGTTTGGCATTTAAAGTGTGGGAAAATGCTGGTAGTTCATTTGCTCTGCTTATTGTGGGAGAGAAGCTCCTTGTTATTGCTTAAAAATTCTCATATTTGCCTCATCTACACTCTTAAATTATTGCTGCATTTTTTGCCGCTTTATTTGTTTTCAAGGGAAATTCAACCACCTTTGTGGTTAGGTTGTGCCTTGACCCACAGACGTCCTCATGCGCCTCTCCACTCACCATGACGAGGAGCGTCCGAAGAAATTGACGGGGAAAGGACAGAACAAATTGCCATTCACACTACAATTATTTATGCGCGTGAAAATCAGATCAATCGGCGTGTTGAATAAAGCGCTTGTTAGTATTGGATAAATTATGAATAAAAAAACACTGTCGTCTTACCTTAAGATGCCGAAGCGGATCAATGAGGTGCTGCTGCCACTTGCTCTCAGACGATCAAGACCAATGAGCGTAAGAACGGGATGAGCAAGTTGATCCTGCAAAAGACTTGCCACCCGCCCGAATTCCAAAGACTTGCTTTGCCTATGTAAGCATGCGTTTGACTATGTATGTGCTCTAATAAAAACTGACCTCTTTACGCTAATCCCGTTGGCCGTGGGTATTGTAAGATGATGTGGGCGTGATGATGACCAATCGTATATAGCATGATCAAGTGTGGAGTGTAAACTGGCTGTACGTATGATAGTCATTACAGTCAGTGTAAACTTGTGTCTAACAAGTAACCAGGGATACTGATGGGCATGACACTGACAAAGCAGTATAACAGGCTGATTCCAAGCCCGAAATCCATTGTTATTGCGTAAGGGCATGAGAGAGACTAAATGGGGATTAGCATGTGTCAATTATAACTCGACTTTGTTATTCTTTCCCAGTCAAACCGGCTGATTTTTTGATAGGAGACATGGGTCGCAGCGCAGCTACCTCCGGACTATATGACTGTGCATTGGGAACAAAATTTAACCTCTCTTGCCGCCCGAAGCACATTATCCAATTCAAAATTCAAATGCATAAATATATTGAGTAATAAAGTTGATTATAAATTCCAAATTGTTTAATTTATTGTGCATGTGTATGAGTGTGCGTGATAGAGAGCAAATGTTGAGGATTTTCAAGGGTGAGGCCTGCCGTAATTCAATCGTAACGGGACTAGTAGTGCAGATGCAGGTAAAGATTTTGCCAAATTTAATATTCCACTCGCAACATCATCATGCCCCTCAAGCCAACTCTCCCATGGAACAGCTGTTTCTCACTCACAACTGCGTAATGTTTTTGAACAAAAAGAAACAATATAATTTCTCTGTCACTTATTAGCCTGGGGTGTTGACACCATCGGAATATTCACTTGCTTGACGACAGGAGCCAAGAACCCGCGACAAGACTTGGAAAAAAATTGACATAACTGGTTCAACAGCCACTTTTTTATTCCTCACCTCTTAGATAGAAACACATAAAAGAATGTTGAGCATGTAAGACGTCATGAAGGAATGAGTTGGAAGAAATATTCATGAGATTCTGTATGGGCGTTGTCGAGCCGAATGTAAAAACTTTGTTGGGCTGGAGAAAGTCCTTTGTTGTTTTCAAGTGGCACGGCGGAATGCGGTGAGGCTGGCGGTTTCCGTTGTAATATTCTCGCTAAAGAAAACTTCTCGCTATTCATGGTTCCATGTTACATTGCATTGTAACTTTACGTATTTTCAGTACGTACGAATTCTAATTCATTGCTCTGCAGATCCATGAGACTATAGGATTAATTCCGTCGAGTATCCCTTTGTTACATACGCGGATAATAACATGGAATCTCAATTCAACACTCACTCTTTCTTCATATTTGGGCCCCGAATTCCGCCTCCCATTCAGCACCTATACGATGATCACATGGTCATGTTATGTGTGCAAAGAGCACCATAGCCTACGGCCTTTTAACAGGTGGTAATTTACAAGCCATACATGATTACGCTTGCTCCTCCATCACGTAGCTCATACCAGAATGTAACTTTAAGAGCATACAGGTTAAATTATTGGCTCTTACGACGACGTTATGCGTATCCCATACCTTATTTTTTTACACACACACATACAAATAATGTTACGTTGAAAAACACGTAGTAGCCTCAGCTTCTTCAGCTATATCCACTACATGGCGCGAGAAGGAATGTTAATTTCTTTTTGCACGACGCTTGTCATAAGAAAAACAACAACGACGACGACGACTCCCATCAAACTACTCGAGAGCTTCAGAAGCTGAAAAGAAGATGAGACATGACGTTGAAGGAGGCAGTATACGAGAGAGAAAACATGGTGATAATTATGATGAGGATGTTGTTGTGTGTGAGAGAAACGCATATACTGAAGACAAGCCAGAGAGTATTGTGTAGTAGAAACCCTGAGTTGGTCACAGTCCCTTATGAGGTGTATTGTATTTGTAAGGGAAAAGGAGTCTTATACGATGAGAAAGGCCACGTAATGAGATAGAGCGAGAGACAGAGATAGAGAGAGAGAGGGAAGCCATAGGTAAGCAGTCATCTTCGAACTCACAAACAGTCTTAGGCTGTAGACACATGCGGACGGACTGTGTCAGTCATCATTCTTCCCTCGTATATTCATCATTGTTGTGTCTGTCTGTGTTTAACGTGCCACAGGTTCTAAGAGTCGTCACTCACCAACTCAATCTCACTATATACCTCATCCGTACTCAAGTGGACAATGTGGGTCAAGCTGCTCCTGTTGGTCTGAGCATGGCCTGCTACCGTTGCACTAACTCCTCGCAATCTCTCAGCTCTATTTTTCTTGGATTTTTCAACGTGAAACAATAAAATTCATTGCACCCCAAAAGGTCAAAAAGTGTGAAGGAAGAATTGAAAGTGTGTGTACTCTGCATGTATAGTGAGGACGGCTATAATATCCTCAGTCTAAATCTCTCACCAGTGCTCTTTGACATCTCAAGTGACATTATTGATTTTTGGATCTCATTTCCAAGGTGAGTTATTTGAAATCCATTCCATCGCACTGTCACTTTTTAACAGGGAGCTATATCCGGTTGACAGGTTATAAAAATAGTCATTGGACTTGAACTTTGATAACCTTTCTAAATGAGTGGATACCTGTTTATGTGAAAGCTTCCGTTTTATGACTGACTGCCGAAGGGGCCAACTGATATCGAAATAGACGAGGCTTTACTCATATTTACCAATAATGGTCTTACTGCTGGCACACCTTTAGGGAGCTACACAGTTGGACCTTTTTGATTGTGCGAGCTTCATCATAATATACTATATAGAGACTGTGTGACATGCGGCAGAAGGTTCTTTTCCTTCATGGCTCACCTGTAAACAGACGGGGAAAACCCAGGGATAGCAATATTTGGAATGTCAAGATGCGGCTTGTTTGCTCGTAGAATGCCAAGCATTTTAACATGCTCCCATTCGCATTCTAGTGCAATTGTTGAATTTTAATAATTAAAATTCTAGGGAATTTATGAGACATTTGAGGAGATAGGGGGCAATGTTTGGTTTGAATTTTACTCATGTGCATGGCTGCACAGCGAGGCACATAAAGTGCACTCTGGTAATGACTCGAGCATGTCAAGTGTTTGTACTTTGAGAGAACGTGAGGGAATTTCATGGCCTATGGTTTGATGCAGAGCGGATCATCCTCATTACAGAACTATCAAGATGATACGAAGGATCCATTTTTTTGTTATCATTAATACCAGTGTATGGGGCTGGGCGAAGTGAATCAAAGCCAAAAACCTAATTATTCAACTGAGGTAAATGTAACGGAAAGGAAAATAATAATAATAATGGCAACTTAATGATGATTATTTTTGATAGCACACGGCTGCTTTATGTACCTCAAGTGCTTGGAGCTGGCGTGTGAGTATAGTCAAGAAAGGTACTTCACTAATGTCGTTATTGTATACACATAGGCAAACACAAAGTACGTTACACTTAAGGCATCAAACCATGGAGGTTGTGTACACTTTTCTAAACACACTTCGCTCTCACAGTGTAGTAATTCTTTGGCTAAATATCATCGTAAGTTGGTGTAGCCTTTTGAAATGCGGGATCAAATTATGGGCTACATGCTTCTGTAGTATGTGAGAGTTATTGACATGATTCCGCGTCTTGAGGGTGCACTTGAAAGTATACATATTAGTACGAGCCGACTTTTCAAGAAATTTTGAGCATTGTTGTGTGACTGTGTCTTGACGTGTCTTACTGCGTGTCGGTAAGAATGATTGCATGAATGTTTCTCTATATGCCGGAATTAGCCTCACCTTAGGTGTCGGGAAGGAGACAAACTTTGATATCATGGGTGATCATTCAGCAATGCTCACATAATACGAGAATATTACACTCTAAAATGACAGTGGACCTCTATGAATCTCGCCGCCTGTCACATGAATGCATGAGAAATGTACATAGCAGCATAAGGACGTGATTTAAGAGACATCAAGCTATTTTTCATCTTTTCCGCAGCATTGAAGCCGACAACGACCTTGTCTTTGCCGCATACTATTATGATTATAGATGAAAAATCCAATGGGATTCAATGCAGACGGTGGTTATGTTGACAAACAAATCATCATTTGGAAGTCATAAGGGAGAAGATTAGGAGGTCAAGTGCGTGTTAAAAAAACAATGGTGGTGCGTGCGTGTGATGCAAGGAATATGCTTGATTAGACTTTATTTTTAGTTGGTAAATTGGAGTAAATGTCAAAGGCGTTGATGTTTTTGACGATGACGGCGTGTGTGTGTGAGAGAAGGTTGGAGATATGGACATGGCTAATTACTCCGCATTACAAATAAATGATGATAACGACGATTATTGTTACACTCAACATTCTCCTGCTCCTCACGACGATCATGATGCAACGTGATTCCTCCGGATTGTCTTTACGTGAGGTGTGTGAAGTTGTCATGATGATATAAAAGGATCTAATAATAATCATCATGATGAGGATAATGACGTTAATTTTAATGACAAGGGCCATACTGCTATGTTGACCCTGTGTCGCAGGATTAATGTTTGTCTTTTCCACAAACTTTGCTCCAAGTCTCATAATAGCAAATGGGCTTTTATGGGGAAAAGAATCTTGAAAAATACGACATGAGTGTCGTGATGGAAGGAGACTTGACTGCGAGTTTGAGGCCAAAAGTCAGCCTTAAAAAGAAGCAAGGAAAATGACAGCCCGGTAGAGCATGTTTGTTGTTGTTACGCCAGTCAGTTGTTGCTGTTGTATTATGCAAAAATCCCATTATTATTATTATTATCAGAATGCACTACTTTTGATACTGGTTTCATCCTCAAGTATCTTTGTGTGTGTGCCTTTGGCCATTATACTGCACTACACGTTTCCCCATCAAGTTACACAACACATGATATGCTCAGCCTATTTCCATTAATATTGACGTTCTTTTTTTTCTCTGTGTGTGACTTAGACTTGTTTGTAATTTATTCATTTTGCAAACGTTCACATTCAATGACTCCGTCTCTCATTCTTTATGAGCCTTAAAAGAATGGCTGAGCCGCTATGAGAAGTTTAATTTCCAAGCCGAAAAAGAGCCATGTTTTCCTTCTTATTGCCTTTTCATTACGGTTTGTGCATTTGTGGGCATTTATGAATGTACGTGCGCGTGTGTGTGTACAATTGGTCGTATTTGCAACAAATTTATGGAAGTTTCCCTTGCAGCTTTTAATCTATTAAAAGCTACACGGCATGTAAAGGCAAGTCTATGTAAGGTCGGTAGTAAGTGTTTGAGTGAGCGCCCAGCCCTGTCTTTGGCTAAATTATCATGTCTATTAAAATGTAAACAAATAGTGAGTAAGAAAATTCTACACAAACGCTCACACAACAACGCTACTTACTTGGACTCGCAGTGGATTATTTTAGCTTCTTGAGGGCAAATGAGTTGCTCTGGCAAAACTCAAATGCAATTGCAGATAATAGCCATACACCCAGGCAGGGGTCATGCAATGGAGTTTCTCATCAAAATAATCTGTCTACACGTATACACAAATACGACGGCGGAATTCCGTTCAAAACTAACGCAACAGTTACGCCTGTAATGATGAATTTTTCTGATGGCTTTTGTGACAGAGATAACGCAATCTAATGTTATTACTCCCGTATGCTCGTAGCAGTCCCAAACAAACACGGACACACGCAGCCAGACAGCAAATTAGTGGCTACGATTACACACACACATGAGCAGAGTGTAACAACAAAGAGGACAACAAAGAGTTTTTGTACAAGGCGCAGCATGGTCATCATCAACATCATCACCTCGTATACGTATGGCAATTGCAGATCATTATATTATTCCGAGCAGCAGGGTCTTTTAGCACCTTGAAGTCTTGTAAAAAAAAAATAAACAATTATGGTCACACCACCAGCACAGAGTATCATACCAATAGACTTGTGTAATCCGTCCTTACGAATGACCTGCTCATGAAAAAATGTGGAAATTCGAGTGAAGAGGATGACATATCTATGCCACTCTATTCACCCCTCTGGACGTTGTCACACAGGCTAAAGGTCAGTGCGGAAAAACCTATGAGACGACGAGAAGATTTATTCACACATCCTGTTCGTCATGAGGATGATAATGAGGATGAAGAAGAAAAAAGCTGAGTCATTAGTATCATGATCGGCGTGACTGTCAAGGTGACATCCCTGTGTGTTTAAAGATATACCAGTGGTCACTCTTCTCCACTAGTGCACACGTGCTTTTTTTTTATTAACAATCCTTTTCGTCGCCGTATAAGAATGTTGATGAAGGAGTGTTGCTGCACAGGAACTCGCGGTTAAGTCAGTGTTAAATTGTTGTGCGACTTCTGGCGAGAATTATTGTATAAACAATATGACCATTCAGGAGTGATTCTTACTTGTAGCTTCTCTTGCATCATTATTGAAAGAAAGTCTGTGCTATGATCAAACTGTGCGTGTGTTCTAGATTACAGAGAGGGAATTCCGTTATCAAAAACTCCTTGCAGTTTAATACGAGCTTTACACGCTATCCTCCTTTTTTTCTTGACCCAACTGGAATACTTGCTCATATCATCAGTTCAATTACTTCTGTATATGCTCCCTGCCACTCTTCCCTTACAAATCAACTCGAGTAACCATTGTTCCTGGTTCTCACGCGAGTGTCACAGACACACACAGGACATGCAAGACGCCTCACACATCAATCTCCATCTCCATATCAACTTCACCTGCTCATTACATCCGTTGAAACTAGTAATTGAAATTTGTAATCTGGAATTCGATAATATGATCCTGAATGCAATGCGGGGAATCTCAAAGCACTGTAAAGTGTGAGATGTGAATTTGTATATGCGTGTGCGGCTGTACAGGATTGGCAAGGGGAAATTAGGATTAAAAGAGAAATGGAATTGAAGGGCGATGCCATGTATAATGTTCAAGATGTTTGGGCGGAACTTGATACAGCGAGAGAGAGCGCGAGGAGTGACGACGATGACGACAAAAACCTCTCTTGTCACTCTTGTGCCATATGAAATTAGCCCAGAGGTACATACAATGTACATACGTGTGGTGACAATTTCACTCGTGTATACCCAAGTACCGTCCGCTTAAAACTTGATTTAATTGCGTAGGGGGAAGGAAGGATTTAGAAATGTAAGTCACTATTCCATCACAGAGCACAAAGGAGGTAAATAGTGGGAAATAAAATGTCCACACGAATTTTTTAATCTTCAAAAGGAGGTTAAAATACAAGGGGAGTACATAGTGGGCGGGTAGAAGCACGTTGGGAAGAATATTAATATGGTAAAGGGAAAAAAGAATATGAGATGAGACAAGGAAATATTACTGCTATTAATTTTCCTGCAAATAAATACTAATACAATCCGACCACCACAATACGACTGGTATTACGGGAACGCTGATGATGATATGTGTGAGAATCGATCGTTTAGTCCACATTAAACCGAGGTTAGCTGTAATACAGGCACCCTCAGCATGCTTAAAGCCATGGGGGCTACCCCTGCTGGGTTTATATGGGGCACTCTCAGTATGAGAAAACTGTTTTGGCATTCAATCCCTGCCGTTTTTCATCTCTTTTTATGTCCTGCAATGAATTATATTGACCTTGTAAAGATCAACTTTATTCCGTCCGTGTTAATGTAGCGGGGAGAAGGATTTTATGGGTACTAAAAGGTAGCCTAAGGTGGTGGCTTTGACAGGGAGAGATACCGATGTGCATTGTCTTGCCAGAGAAAAGAGGAATAATTAGAGATCCCACTGTCTTCCTGCCAATACTCATCTTGTCATCTAATGAACCTTTCTATTCTCAAGCGCACCCGTATTCCCGTCTTGCTCATCTTATGATCTTGCTGCTAAATGCGCAACAGGTGTGAGGAGCCATTGCTCTTTCACGGCAAACTTTTATTTTTTAGTATTTTTATCCATCCACACTGATTTATCTCAAACAGCTGTTTCCTTTGCAATTAATCCCCAGCAAATGTACGGGAAATGAGATACTGATGAGCTTTACATGAACCATGCGGGTGGTAAATGGTTGGAAGAGGGAGAGCTCTATGTCACCCTTCCTGACGGACTTGTAATTCGAGTATGCAAAATAACAGCAACGGCCGCCGAGTTGTTAACTTACCACAGAACAAGGAGAGCCGCCGGTATGGCTGAGTGAGTTATGTCAATTTCCATCCCATCTCTTTCTCTTTAATCTCGTGTCCCTCTCTTCACAAAGTCCAGTGTTCTGCAGTCGTGCCTGACTCCTATAATGACCATTGGATTCCTGCATTGCATTTCGTGACATCTTGTTACAAGTCCTGACTGTCACTCAGGCAAATGAGGAGCTTGAGCAGGGTCGTACATATTGGAAAGCTTGATTGGCATTCAAGTTCAATAGACGTTGCAATTGTAATTTGATGGAGGTTGGGAATGAGCCCTGGAGCAATGTACAGGGGGTGATGAGGAGGAGGAGGATGAATATATTAATAGTGAAATCCTCGTCAGTTCTCGTGACACTCACTCCCAATATCTCGTGTGAATAAACGCATTTATTTTAAGGGTATCACGACTTTCCTCATTTGTTCACTTGAATTAAAGCCAATAATATTGGACAATTAATTTATAAATGTAGCCCTTCAAATTCGAATACACTTGCATTTCATGCAACACACACACACACGCACACACACATCCATTGAGAACGTCATGGTTACTTATGCATACTTGTCAATAAATGTTAGTGAAAGTATTGTGATGATCGTGGGGAGTGAAGGATACCAAATTGGATGTCAAATAAATGCCGGACGTCTTCTTGAGATTGTCTGTTTGTGTACGTGTGTGAGGATACTCCACATGAAGGTGATGACACCCTGTTGTTACACATAGACATAGGTACACCCTTCATGTAGTGTAAGTGGTGGAGAGACTTTGTAATTACAGTTATTGTTATTGCAGGCAGTAAAAAAAACAACAATCGAGCTGCGGGCTGAGCGTTTTGTGTGGTTCTGTCCATCCCTTTCTGTCCATAGAACACATAGGCGCATACAGTTTCCCCTTCAAGGGACACCTTCGCATGGCTAAAAATTCACGAACATAGCCTTCAAACACGAAGTTAGACAGAACGGGAGCATATGGATTATCACGATGATGGAGTTTGGCGTTGAGTATGATATGGATTCTGACCTCTTTTCAGGTGATTGCCTTTCATTAAAAAGGCTTTATAAGTAGCAAGATGCACATGTCAATACGCTGCATTCATGAATGATGAAGAAGGTCTAATAATCCTTTGGTGGTCCTGCTGAATATTAAGACTATTTGTGACCATTATTATGATGAAGCTCATCATTGTCCCTTTCACTGTTTTTTGCAGTAGATTTTATGCACAGATTGTGACTATATGACTGCAGTCAATCGGACGCTTCTGATCGTTTGCACTATATCTGAGTGCACGAGCGAGGGTTATTGATTGAGTGGAATACACTGTACTGGTGGCAGCCAGACAGATGTTCACGACTCGCACAACGTGGGAGATGCGACCGGTAGATATTATGCGAGGAGTAATTAGAAGACGTAAGGCAGTAAAAATTCACTTAGGACGGGCATTTCTTCAGAATAAATAATAATAATTGAATCCGTACGGTAATGGGGGTGGGAATCACAGAGAGAGAGAGAGAACATCCGGGATCGACATTTAGAAGTAAGTGGGTCAATGAATTGCCTCAAGTATACTATATTCCTTGACGTCGTCTCATTGTAACGTGGGAGATAATAGCTTTCGTTTTCATTGGGAAAACAGACTTAGGACAATAATACTGCGTGATATGTGTATGTTTGCGTAAAAAACAGACACTAAGAAGAAATATACACGCGTTGGCTCAAAATACTTTACCACAATTCTGGTCGATCGTTCCGCCCGTGCGAGTTTTTTTGTGTGCGGAGGCACAAGTCGGTAGGACGACATGATGACAGAGGAGGAGGTGGGGAAGAATGAGGAAAAATTGTCATTATTACAATTAGTTTCAGATCAAAAAGAATACGAAAATGTCTCGCCGCGTGCTTCTTTTACACTTTTGAGTGTTGTTTGAGACAAAAAGGATAGTGGCATTCTTCTCGGTTCACTGTGTTATTGCATTTGTTTGCTCATGTGTGTATGACTGTGAAGTGTATGCGTGTGTGTCTGTTTGTATCTTGTACAAGTCAGGGTTTCGGATTCCGTCTTGGCTTGACAATCTCACAGGAGTATTACTTGCTGCAGGTGCTTTCCAAGAAACATCTTTTGTGTACGAGGAATGTAGGTGAATGAGGCGTAGCAGGTCTCTTTCACTTTTAACGCAAAAACCTAAAAGACAATGAAGGGCCATTCATTCACCTTCCTTTTCCTGCTTCACTCACTCACATTACAAGTCGGCACCGTCGTCACTTGCTCCTGCTTCTTGCTGATGAGAGGAGAATTAATTATTATGGCAGAGCTTGTATGTATGTTTGTGCGAGGGAGACAGAGAAACAACTCGCGATTAATGGACGTAATAGGAATACATAATCAACTTTAAAGTAAAACTTTGCCATATACTTCCCTCCCTTGTTAACTAAGCAAGGCATTACCAAGGGCGAAATGTGTTGCAGTTGTATGCTGATGATGGCGACGACGATAATGGGGAATTCTACTGGTTCATCGAGCTTACTAATATGCACACAACGGACACACACAATAGCACACGCAGGCATGTAACGCATTCCTTTGCGGCAAAAATAAGAAAGTTGAGAAAATTATACCGGCATGGAAATCTTGACTAATGTGCCAGGCTCGCTCATTTCATTGCGATGACTGCATGTAGAGTAATTTTCTTCTGTGTATGTGATTTAATCAAAGTAATCATGTGGGAGTAGCTCCTTGCACATGTAGATTAGCCCCTGCTGTGCTCATGTAGTTATTTTTCTCCCATTATTGCCTAACACCCAGGTCCTTTGGCCTTTTGATTGAGTCAATGTAGGAAAGTTGTATGGTGAGCAGGCCTGCTGAGGTTAAATACAATATATACGGAGTGATTGGAAACAATCAACTGTTTCCTCTGCTTCCATCCACTTCATGCTGTTCCCTCATAAATGCTCACATTTTGCTTAAAAAATCCTTGATTTATTGACGCTCACTTTTCTCAATTTTTCTCCCTCCGAATGTGGCAAGTAAAACAACAGGAGGGAGTCTCAACTATTGTTCAAAAATTGTAATAATAATAATTTTATAGTGGCTCAAAGAAAAATTGACAAAAGCTTCGCTTTTGAGAAAACAAGCTTAATGCGACCGGATTTTCCATGCTAAATAGCAAAAGTATAAATCCGCAATATGCAAATGTCTCTTGCCTAAACAGTTAATAATCTTTTGCTCTTGTTCAGAGAAATTAAAGCACCATTTGAGATTTTCTTACTAATTAGACATGGAGGATTATGGAGGGTTGGAGGCGAGAATGGAT
>JAQIWI010001412.1:0-16685 GCA_034698825.1 Deuterosminthurus bicinctus | reverse complement strand
AGCAAACGTTGATGATAAGATGAAAGCAACGCTCGGAGATTTTGTACGAATAAGCAACATATTTCTTTGGTATAAGCGTTTCAATGTACTCGAAAATGTCATGTTTCACAGATCTTTTTGTTATTTTGTACTTCTTGACGCCTTGTGTAGCTACACTGCGTCTAACTCTTGTTTTACGCACCATATTCCGGCGCAAGTAACTTTCTAAGAACAAGAAACAAGAGCAATTTTGACTGTGCTATGGATTGGACTGAAAAGTAAAGCAGTAGTGGTTTTGAGGAGGGTTGGACAGTACTGATTTTCATTTTGGTGAGCAGATTTACCATGGCACGTTAATAAGATTTTTTATTTCTTTCCATAAGTGATATAAAATAACTAGCGGCAGCTTACTTATACTTAATGAGCTCGTCTTTAAGAAATATAAACTCAGAAACTGTCGATTTATTACTAGTCATTAGTACAGTAGCACGGTTGAATTAATGTCGTATCGTACTTGATGGATTCTTAACTACTATTCCATTATTTTAAGTAGTTAACATTCCTGTTAATGATCCTACGAAGGACCCTTTGATATTGCAAAGTTATCGAGTATTATTTTGAATTTATGTATTTTCGCACAATCGTCCGGTGCAATTAACTTTCTAGGAGCAATAAACAATGCAATTTTGATTATGCTGTGAGTTGGACTGAAAAGTGAAGCAGTAGTGGTTTTGCGGAGAGTAGAACAATAATGACTTTCATTTTGGTAAACAGATTTACCATGGTACGTTAATTCGGGTTTTTATTTCTTTTCGTAAGTAATATAAAATAACTAACGGCAGCTTAATGAGCTCGTCTTTAAGAAATATAAACTCAAAAACTGTCTATTCATTATTAGTCATTAGTACAGTATCTCGGTTTAGTAAATGTCGTACTTGATGGATTCTTAGCTACTATTCCAATATTTTTATTAGTTAACTCTCCTGTTAATTATCACTCGCCCATTATCCCCCTAAGGACTGCTTGATATTGCTAAGTTATCGAGTATCATTGTTATCATTTTATATTTGCTTGGAAAATGAAAGCGTCTTTCCCACCGGTGCAAAGCGTGATTTGTTTTATAACATTTAAGATAATACTAATAGTTATTGATATTTTTTCTAAGAAAGCATTCGCGCAAATTTTAAATAGTTAATTGTCAGAATGTATGATAAAAGCTTTTAAATCATTACTGAAAGAAAGTGGGGCGGCTGCCTTTGAACTCTGGGCCGACCAGGGCAATGCATACGTTTCGTCTGCATTTAATACATTATTAGATGAATATAATGTACATTCATATCATACATCATCTCCCATAAAGTCCGTTTTTGCATAAAATATTAAGAAATTTTTATGCACGTATATCGAGGAATGTGACAGAAAAAAACATGTTGAAGATTGATGATAAGCTATACGCATTCACTCGCGAATGCTGACATGTGCAGGATTTTATTAATTGCAATAGCATTCAGTCAGCTTTGTACAGTATAAGCACCTCAAACAAAAGCTTTATCAATGCCATAAAATTGTTTTTAAATGTAATCTAAACTGCTCTGCACTTCATTATTTAATTCCAAGCATTCCTTTTGCTTTAATCTGGAGCTTACGAAGTTGTTGAGGCTTGAGCACGTGAGACACAACGGTGACATCCTCTTCATCTTTCTCATGAATATCCAGGTCCACATGGTTGGCCACGATGGGTTTGATCATGTCAAGTGGGAAACTAAGCAGCTGTGTTGCTGTAAATGAGAACGAAATTTTATGTCGGTATTTTACTTTTACAAAAGATCTTTCAGGGAGATGAGAGGGACGGATAAGAAAATACAACTCACCGTTCACTAGCTCTACAAGATGACCAGCGGATGAGAAGTAGTTGCTGAGCATTTTGGTATATTCCATCAAGTATTGCAAAACTAAAATTCAAATCCTCAGCACATTCCAACCTACACATTTCCACGTTTTGTATATATGCTATTTAAATCCCTTATTATTGTACCTTTCATTGACAAAATCTGGTTGATGCAATAGCCATCCGTGTCAATAATGGTATAGCAACCAATAGACCTTTCAGCTGGCAAGTCCTCCAAGCTTCCTTTGCACGTTTGATCAAATGCATGGACCAAATTCTCTTGCTTAGCAAGTAGCTGAGCCACATGAAGCAGCAGACGTTCCTTGCCAACGTCGTTTAAAATGCCAACTACATCGGTATCACCACTAAAGAACGCCACTGGTGAATAATTTGAAACGTGAAAAAAAAACACATGGAATTAGAAGTCGAAATGTAAATGGGTTTGCGTGTTTACCTGGCATACCACCTTGGCCCTTTGTTAGCAAGTACAAGAATCTGGCATCGAGTGCAGGATCGAGGTCCTTCTTGGCCAGCTCCGTAAGTCCGATCTCCTCACGCCATTTTAGATTCTAAAGTGACCAAAATATTTTTTAGTGAGGATGTTTTACTTTAACATTGACAGACCTCCTTCATGAACTCACCTTTCTGATTGCCTTGCCTGTCTTCTTCACGTCATATTTATTGGCTTTTAATTATGACAGACGAATAAAATTAGTTGAGAAATTATCGAATATTTCAGATTATAAAATGCAACCAAAATATTTGCTGTCATAGGCCTTACCGCGTAGCCAATGATACAAGTACATGTCACTTTGAAGCTTTTCCTCCTCTGCGACCACATCGTGAATGGCTGCTTTCAACTGAAAACCCAAATGATATGGCAATTTGTAACTGCAATGGTTTACACAATATTATTTAGGCTTACTTTGGCGACTTTCTCGCTCAAAGATAAATCTTTTGGGCACATTGTGGATTTGAAGAATACAGCAATTCAGGTTGAATGTGCACAGCTTTGCGCTCTAGACTCAACTGGAACTTTTGGACACTAGCCGCAAGACTTTAATTATTACTTATTACCCAACCAAATCCATACGTATTTAATGTGTAAGGTCATTTGTTGCAATTCAGACTTGCACGCACGTCTCATTCTGGAACTTTGATAAAGAATAAAACGTTACCAATGTTATGGTAAAGGTGTTACTTTGCTGGCAGTAATAATGAGTTTTCTAAGTGCGAGAGAACATGATAAATGAAGGCAACTTGAAGCTTGTATAAAAACTCTAGCTAATGACTTTGTTTACTTGGTCAGTGTTAATTACATGGACGGACCTAATGATCTCCTCCTCGAGCGTAAGTCGTTATTTTGAAGCTATGATAACGACTTTAAGTGCATGTGTTGCAATTATGAAGCAGCAAGTTGACGATGGCGATGGCTGCAAAAATGCACAATAGGCTGGAAAATTAGCAAAATGCTGAGTTGCTTTCGTTGGAATAGATTTGAAGAGATCTTGTAGTTGAGATTGAGGTTGTGATTGTTTCGCGGGTTGAAGCGAATCTTTTTACAAGCAACTAGGTGGTTTTTATACGGAAGCATGGGGCTGCACCTGGACAACGATTTCGTGCAGCTCAGGGAGCTGAGACTCTGAGGAAAAAACTTTCCACAAAACCAAATGATGACTAAACGTTTTGAAAATTCAATATGCCTGCAGTTTGGAGGCTCCTATTGCGACCGGTTGTGTATAATTGCACCAAGATTTTGATACCACAAGAGAGCATATGAACTGGGCTAGCTTTGGTAAAAATGGCAGAAGCATTTGTCGAACATCAACTTCCTGGTCGTCTAGTGTGCGTTTGTCGAGCTTGCTCATGTCAACTTTTGGTAGTTTCATCAGGTCTGCGCTTTCTTCATTTGCTGATATTACTGGAATATTCAAACCTTGATCAGCAGCTCCCTATAAAGGTTGGTGTGCGCTCTGGTTCATAACCTGTGGAAGCCCTGCGACTGGTAGGACACTTGGCGCCCCAGAGTTTACCGCGTTTTTTGTATTTTCATTTAAATTTTCAGGCGCCTTGTGCGTTGCAAGTGAGCTAGCATGGCTTTGATTCGAAATACTCTGGATTTTTGGCGTTTGTTTCATTTGGCACTTGCACTTGCTGTCCACCAGTCCACCTCGAATTTGGAGTTTTGAGGCGCTGCTTTCGATGTGGAGGCCTCAGCCCGAAATAAACAAATCTACATTGAATTCTGAACAAATGAAAACACTGCAAACATGCAACTGCGTTTTTCTTCAGCATTTGTTTCAGTTCAACCTAATAAACGCAGATTGTTGCCATGTCAGATTACAAACTAATTCGCATGTGCTGAGGTTAGCCAGCTTTTTTAATCAAACATGTAAACGTGATTAAATGATGAAAAAAATAAATGCAGCAAATCAAACTACAATGTTCAAAAGTTTCAGCACCTGAAACAAATATATTATCAACGCCACAGTTTTGAAACTCCACTACACTTAATCATTTAATTCCAAGCATTCCTTTGGCTTTCCTCTGGAGCTTGCGAAGTTGATGAGGCTTCAGGACGTGAGACACAACAGTGACATCCTCTTCGTCTTGCCCATGAACATGCAGGTCCACATGGTAGGCCAGGATGGGTTTAACAACGTCATAAGGGAAACTAAGGAGCTTTGTTGCTGTAAATGAGAAATGAATTGTTCTTTCACAAAAGATCTTTGAGTAGGAGCTTCGCAAGAACTACCCAATGACCCGGGTAAATAGGTATGGGTACGGGTATGGGTAGGTAATGGGTACTTTTTTTCGAAGAAAAATTTAATCGGGTAGGTAATGGATAGACATTTTTTGTACCCATTTAATGGGTATGGGTTCAGGACGCTTGTACCCAAGTACCCAAATATGACCATTTTAGCTGCCAAATCTTCCCAAACTGATTAAAAATTTCATTACTTTAACAATAAGGACGTTTCTTTGTCATTTTGGGTGAATTTTTTCGAATATAACAAAATGTTATCGTTTTCCCACAAATTTAGTAATTTGTTTTGCCAAATTCGAAAAAAATTGCCAAAATCTGGATTGAAAAAGTAAATGGGTACTTTGGGTACGGGTATGGGTACAAAAGCAAATTACTCGGGTAGGTAATGGGTACCTAAATTTGCTAGCCCACGATGGGTAATATTTCGGGTGCGGGTAGCTGAGAAAAAAGAAACTACCCGGGTGGGTAAAATCTGGGTACGGGTACAAAAAGTACCCATAAGTAGGTCTAAGTAGGACGAGGGGGACAGATAAGAACATTAAAACTCACCGTTCACTAGAATATAAAGATGACCAGCAGATGGAAAGTAGTTACTAATCATGTGGCAATATTCCCTCAAGAATTGTAAAACTGAAATTAAAACCCAAAGCAAATTCCAACCTACACATTTCCACCATTTCTATGTTACTTTAATCGCTTTTTGTTGTACCCTTCATTGACAAAATCTGGTTGATGCCATAGCGCTCCATGTCATAAATGGCACAGCCACCAATGGACCTCTCAGCTGGCAAGTCCTCCAAGCTTCCTTTCCATGTCTGATAAAATGCATGGACCAAATTCTCTTGCTTTGCAAATAGCTGAGCCGTATGAAGCAGAAGGCGTCTCTTGCCAACGTCGTCTAAAATCCCAACCATATCGGTATCACCACTGAAGAATGTCACTGGAAAATAATTAGAGCTAGAAACGTGAAGTAAACATATTAAATTAAAGTACACATCTAAAACGGCTTATGTACTTACCAGGAATCCCTCCTTTGCCCTTTGTTTGCAACTGCACGTACCTGGATTCGAGTGCCGGATCGAGGTCCTTCTTGGCCAGCTCTGCGAGTCCAATTTTTTGACGCCATTTTAGATTCTAAAGTGACCAAAATATTTTTAAATGAGCATCTTTAATTAAACATTGACACACCTTCGTAATGAACTCACCTTTCTGATTGCCTTGTCTGTCTTCTTCACGTCATATTTATTGGCTTCAAATGTTTATAGGCAAATACAATGAGTCCAGAAGTCATAAAATCATTTCACAATCAAAATACAAGAAATTCAAAAAAAAAAAAAACGTTGCCATAGGCCTCACCCCTTAGCCAATGATACAAGTACATGTCACTTTGAAGCTTTTCCTCCTCTGCGACCACATCGTGAATGGCTGCTTTCAACTGCAAACTCAATTATAAGTCATTTTGTTGCTGCAATGTTTTACACATTATTAAGGCTTACTTTGGCCACTTTTGCGCTCAAAGACACATCTTTACGACCCATGGTGGATTTAAAGAATCCAACAATTAAGGCTGAATGTCCACAGCTATGAGCTCGAGACTCAACTGGAACTGCTGGTCATTAGCTGCAAGACTTGTTTTGTTGCCCCACCAAATCCACACATATTTAATGAGTATGGTCATTTGTTGCAATTAGGACTTGGACGCAGGTATCACTCTGGAATGTTGATAAAATCAATTTAACCGTTTTTTGGGTGATGGAGTTCCATTGCGAGTAGCTTTGTGTTGACATAATGAGTTTTCTACGTGCGAGAGAACATTATTGTCTTCCAATGGTAAATGAAGGTAATTTGAAACTTTCATGACGTTGTTTCCTTGTTCATTGTTTATTATCACATTGATGGACCTAATGATCTCCTCCTTTAGCATAGGTCGGCTATTTTAAGCTACGATAACGACTTCAAGTGCACGTGTTGCAACTATGAAGCAGCAAGTTCACGATGGCTGCAAAAAAAACATAAAATGTCGCCACAAGACCCGCCGTTTCCAGAGTATTCTATGCTCAAGCAAACGTTAACTTAATAGCTTCAATTTGTTGACAAGGCGCAGAGTGAGAATATCAGATGAGAGAACGCGAAGTGGGAGACTTACTCACTCATAATTTAGAAACAAATATAATCAGAATTTAAGAGTTTAAAAAAAGAATTTCTCAAGCGCCCGCGCTCACATTGAGCACGATGTGACATTGAGTGTGTGCCGCGCGATCGGCTTCCATTTGTTTCTAAATTATGAGTGAGTCAGTCTCCCACTTCGTGTTCTCTCACTTCATAGCTTCAATGTTGACAGCTGGTGCAGGAGGTCAGGACCAATCATGCTCGGTTTACACTGTACAACTCCTTAGTAATATTTCGAATTCTCGGCCTGAGTGCCAGATTGTCGTACTGGCTCAAGTCAACTGTGGGTAGCGCCTTCACATCTGCGCTTTCTTCATTTGCTGGGGGTACAATTGGAATATTCATATCTTGATCAACAGCTCCCTTCGAAGGTTCCACTGCACTCTGGTTCAGCACCTGTGGCAGCCCTACTATTGGTAAGACACTCGGCGCGCCAGAGTTGACCGCGCTATTTGTATTTTCATTTAAATTTTCAGGCGCCTTGTGCGTAGTAACTAAGCTAGCATGACTTTGATTCAAACTTGTCTGACTTTTCGGCGTTTGTTTTATTTGGCGCTTGCTGTCCACCGCGAGTTTTGAATTTTGAGGCGCTAATTTCGATGTCGATGCTACAGGTTTTGTAACGCTAGTAGACGGATTTGGAGTAAAATTCGCGAGGTACGTTTGCGGGTTGCCTTCTTTATCGTATCGTAAAGAATGGGCGTGTCATCATGACGCGAAAGGTTATTTGAATTTTCGCGCTGTGTCTCAATTTGAAATGGTGCCTGAGGTGTTTCTGCGACTTTCGGTGTCAGGGTTACTTCAGGTCGGTGTGCCTGCGGTTTCTATTTCCGATTTTCTCGAGACTTGAGAACGACTTGGAATGCCGAACCCGCTTACATTTGCTTGGTCGAATGGGTTCGGGTGACCAGTTCATCTGCGTGCTGAGGAACCCAAGTTCTAACTAAAAAATCTCTCAAGCGTATTAGTAAACATTAAAATGAGCCGTAAAATTTATTTCAATCGATGTGGTAGTGAATTCACACGACTCGTCCTTTCTGGTTCGTTTGGTTTGTTTTTGAGCACGAGCACACAAAGGTTCTTTTAGGTACTTTTGATGATCAAGATTCTTCATCATCAAAACAAGCTTAATTAGAAGCTTATTTAGCTTTTTCATTGATTAAGCTCAAAGAAAAAGAAATCAAAGAAATGAAAATTGACTTCTGATGAACCAATAAAATAATTTTAAAAATTCAGTGTGGCTTTCTTCGGTTTTTAGCCACGGCTTTTAAGCCGTTGGCTATAGAAGAGATGGGAAAATCACGGAATTTGTCCACCGAGCTGGAGGTCACAATAGTTGGCAGATTGACACAAAAGTTGTATCATCAAGAAGGGTGAGATCTGGAATACACGCTTTCGCTACTGCCAGTCCCGGATGTCAACTCATTTAGCGGTAAAAAGTTGAAAACCGAAAGTGGCTAAAAATAACTCAAATAAAAACTCAATGGGACGACGCTGACGTCATCGTATTGCGTCGTAGACCTCGGCCTGTGCGCCTGTGCCATGTGATGACTCATGCTCGAAGTTGATGGGGCATGGGTAGGATTGGGAGGTGACGTCATAGAGGAGCGGCGAGGGGGTAGCTGGGACACACAAAAAAGGTATAAATGCAAGGTTACCGTGAACTTCAGACAACCAGTTTGCCACTGGAAACCTTATACGAAGGGCACCAGTCGCTCGGCTTTAATGCATCAGTCGAAGTTAGTATAGAACTAATTGCGAGTGTCTTTTAAGGAACATAAGACCGATTAAAAATTCATTCTGTTCTAGAAGCGGCGTCAAAACTCTAATTCGTGATTGGAATTAACTTCTTTCTATGAGTGTGAATAAGTGACCATCAACTTTTAGCCACAGTGTGACATTAGAAATTACCAGGAAATCACGTTTGTCGTGCGCAAGGTAAAATCACATGAGTTGTTAGATTGATACGAAAGCTTAATCATCATGAACGGTTCCACCTGGAATACGTGCTGTTCAAGTGTCACTTCCGGATGTAAACTCAGTTAGCGGCAATTCATAAAAGGCCGAAAGTTGATCAACAAAAATTATTCAAAAGATACGGGGACCAGGATGACGTCACCATATTGCGTCGTTCATTTCGGCCTGTGCCGTGTGATGACTCGTGCTGTAGGTTGACGGGAAATGGGGATGACTACGAGGTGACATCATCTATTGTGTCGTTCACGTCGGCCTGCCTCGTGCGATGACTCAAGCTTGAGCTTGACGGGACATGAGCAGGGCTGGAAGTTGACGTCATCTTATTGCGTCGTTCACGTCGGCCTGCCCCGTGTGATGACTCATGCTCAAGTTTGACGGGACATGCGGGTGGCTGGGAGGTGACGTCAACCTATTGCGTCGTTCACGTTTGCCTGCCCCATTTGATGACTCAAGCTTGAGCTTGACGGGACATGAGCAGGGCTGGGAGGTGACGTCATCTTATTGCGTCGTTCACTCGGCCTGCTCCGTGCAATGACTCAAGCCGTGGCTTCCACGCTCGACAACGTCGGGATATTTGTTTTAGCCCAAAATTAGAACGAAGTGTTGCCATGTCAGATTAATTCTTAATTTGGTATGTGCTAAGGCTTACCAGCTTTATTAATCAAGAGCAAATACATGCAGTAGCCATAGAGTAATTTTCAAAAATATAAGCACCTTTAACAAAAGCATTATGTATGCCACAGTTTTTAAATACAATCTCAACTGCTCTGCACTTAATGATTTAATTCCAAGCATTCCTTTGGCTTTCATTTGGAGCTTGCGAAGTTTAAAAGGCTAGAGCACATGAGACACAACAGTGACATCCTCTTCGTCGTCCCCATAAGCATCCACGTCCAAATGGTCGCCTACGATCGGTGTAATCATATGAAGTGGGAAACTCACGAACTCTGTTGCTGTCAATGAGAAACACACTGTTCTTTCACACAAGATTTTTGAATGAGATGAGAGGGACGGGTGGGAAAATTAAACGCACCGTTTACCAGCATTAACAGATGACCAGCGGCTGGGAAAAAGTTGGTGAGCATTTTGGCGCATTCCAAAATGTATTGTAAACTTGAAATTAAAATCCACAGCACATTCCAAACTACACATTTCCACAGTTTTAATGCTATTTAAATCCCTTATTATTGCACCTTTCATTGACAAAATCTGATTGATGCAATAGCCCTCCATGTCAACAATGGTACAGCAACCAATAGACCTCTCAGCTGGCAAGTCCTCCAAGCTCCCTTTCCATGTCTGATCAAAAGCATGGACCAAATTCTCTTGCTTTGCAAGTAACTGAGCACCATGAAGAAGAAGGCGTTTCTTGCCAAAGTCGTCTAAAATAATTTGAATTCGAAACGTGAAACAGACATGAAATTACAAATCGAAATCTACCAGGGTTTGCTTGTTTACCTGGAATCCCTCCTTTGCCTTTTGTGTGGAAACACGCGTACCTGGCTTCGAGCTCCGGATCGAGGTCCTTCTTGGCCAGCTCTTCAAGTCCAATTTCTTCACGCCATTTTAGATTCTATCGTTACCACGATATTTTCAAGTGCGCATCTTTTACTAAACCATCGACTTCGACACAAACCTCCTTAATGAACTCACCTTTCTGATTGCCTTGCCTGTCTTCTTCACGTCATATTTATTGGCTTGTAATGTTTACAGACGAATAAAATTAGTCCAGAAACTATTTAACATTTCAGAATATGAAATGCAAGAAAAAAATGCTGCCAAAGACCTCACTGCGGAACTACTGGAAAACCCACTTCCACGTCTAAGCGACACACTTCTTTCGCTGCCATGGAAAAAACGGTAATTTTGGAGTAAGAAGTGGAAGTGGATTATCTGAAGAAGTGGGCTATATTGGTACACGTTTTTCATGAGTTTTCAGCTCATTTGAGATGCGAAGCTGACCGCAATAATTGAATGTAGAATGCTGCACGCTCATCTCATTGTCGCACTCTGGGGTGAATCCCTACAGCCAAGTCGTTACAAACATAGAAAGATGTTGCGAGCATCCAGCCGCAAGTATTGCAAATTTGAACTGCCTACTTAAATTGAATAAAAACAAAGAAAGTGATGATGTAGTCCTAATTTAACTAAAAACTTCTAACGACTTTTCATGGCAAATGATCAAAGTGAGCTCGTTCCAGTTTGTACTCCTGCTGTCGATTTATTGGTTTCATATGTGATGTTGCGGAAAGACAAGTTGATTGGTGGGACAATGATTCTGTTGTCAAATGACAAACTCAGAATGTTGCAGAAAATAAGAGACAGCGACAGCTTCAATTTTCTACTTCTGATGTTTTCCACCGAGAACCGAAGTTGGATTCCAATTAGAAAAGTTGCAGCCGATAGGGATAGTTACAGAGCATACAATTTTAAAAGCAACATGAGTGAATCTACGACGCAAAAGAAGGTCTTCCACTTTAAATTATCTACTGGTATACGACGGGCAATAATCAGCGACGAAAATGGTCATTTTCATGAGCACAGTAAGTCGAAAAATTTGTACTTATTCACCATCCTCAAAATTATAAAGTACAAAATGCATTTGAATACGCTTGATTTCAAATAACTGAGGCTAAAAGGGTATTGAAATGTAATTTATGCAATCATGTGCTTTAGGTGGAGCAAGTGAGCTTCCTGAGCATGGTGCTTTGGCTACTTCAAGCGAACAGAAAAGTCCCCTGATTGAAAAAGAATGTGATACAGAAAAAAGTGAAGGCGATGAGTTGTTTGACGTTTCAAGAACATGGGCTTTTGAAGGGAAAAAAGGCTACCCAGTTGCAACTGAGGAAATAACAAGGCTTTCTAAGAAGGTATTCTCACAGTCAATGGGAAACGGAGTGACATTTCCTGTTCGCTACTTTTGCCCCGAGTTAAAGGACATTAGAGAGAATCGGGTAAGAAAGTCAATTGACAATTGTGCTAATTGCAACTTTGCTGGTTTTAAAATTAACGTGCATAAATCAACTGCAGGTTTTTATATACGATGCCGGAAGCATGATTTGTGCAAAACATTTCTTCTGGAGGGAAGATAGCCTGAAATTTGAGAATGAAAGGACAGTGTTACTACCAAAGCAAACAACCTTTGGGGAAATTCAGTGGCATGTAACTATATCTCGCCTCATTTCTGATGGGAACTTGAAGCCTTTTCAACGAAGAGAATATAGAAGATTTGGTAGGTTCTGTTTCCTGAGTATTTAAATCTGCAGAGTTTGGAAATTTTATCAAGGCCTTCATCTTAGAAGTAAAAATTGCGAGCTGCCAACAAGAACTGATTTGATAATTTTTACATTTGAACTAATGTAGGCCAAGAGTACGATAATGTGAAGGAATGGAATGATCCATACGTATACGTTTTGTATACCGGCGTCAGCTCACGCAAAGGGCAATATGGTAAATACCACTTTTTGTTTCAAATTCAAGCCAAAAGCAACTCATTCTTTGTCTAATTGTCACCATATTCTGCTTCCTTCCAGAATGTTTCGACTTGGTTAACTATTGCCCACCTAAACAACATGGCAACACAAAAAACAAAGGAGAACGTGTACAAGAAATGCGACTGCGAGAGCTTCTTATAAGCACACCTGGAAACACACCGGTTAAATCCAGCAATGCCACCAAGTTGAATGTTGAAGAGGAAAGTGATGCCGACGACTTTCAAGTATCATCAGCTCGACCATACATTCGAACAAATTTTGCTGTGCGTCATGCCATGAAAATGCAGCTACAAGGTGGGGCAAAACCAATGGTAGTGCAAGAGTAAGTTGAGTGCAATTAGATAAACATTGATAATTTGACAAATTAAGTGTAGAAACTTTTTCTTTCAGGTGTGTAAAAAGAAAGGCTTTGCAGGAAGGTGCGACGGCAAATAATGTTCCCAGAAATCGTCAGCAAGTCTACGATTGTAAAAGGAAGCTGACAGAGGATGCAAAAGTTCAGGATCCGTTGTGGGAAGTCTTCAAGTTTGCTCAAACACTCTTGGAAATCATTCCAACAGCCGGAATAAGCCAAGAAAAGGCATACGCAGCCGTGGTCTTACCAGCAATGATTGATCATGTCAATGAAATTTTAAGCAATCGAGCCCCGATGACGTTGCATTATGATACATTGTACAATGTTGGTCAATATTTCGTTTCAATACTCGCCTTGAAACACCCACACCTTGTAAATCAGCCAGTTTTGCCACTCGGGTTTCTGTTTCATCAGAGTAAGGCGACTGATGTTCACAGTATCTTCATGCAAGTCATTTCGCAGAAGGTTCCAAAGCTGAATTCGAATCTCACAGTGTTTGTAAGTGATCGAGAGGCTGCCATTAGGACAGCTATAAGGTCTTAATTTCCAGAGGCGTATACGGCAGCGTGCCATGACCTCCTAACTAAGGTTAAATTAACATTTTTGTAATTCATTCATATTATGGCTTTTAAGAACTAATAATGAAAGTTTTGGTTATTCTAAAACGAATTAGAATATTACGAACTGGATGAAAGCAAGGCGAATGGCGACTGAATTGGAAAAGGAAATTCTGAAAGATATCAAGTCCCTTCTAAGGGCGACATCACAAGAAGAGTTTGTCGAGTTAGAGGCAAAAAGTGTCGCTGTAGGTTTATGGCCCGAAGAATTCTCTTCCTATTACCAAAGAAACTTGCAGGCAGACATAATTGCTATGAGCAGGTTTAAAACTGAACCAATGGGAGTGTACTACCCGAACGCTGGAGTCAGTAATAACTCCAGGTTAGTTAAATTAATGTAAACTGAATTTCAGAAAATATTGGCAAGATTTCTGAGTTTTTATTGCTATATCTTGTTTCAGTGAGTCAATGAACTTCATTTACAAGCACTTCACTGAAGTGGGAAAGCGGCCGAAAACTTGGCTAGAGGCCGTCCAGAAAGCTTACTTGCTGATGGCGGACAAGTACAATGATGTCTATCTTGCTGTCAAGTTGAATACTGGAGATTTTAAGGCTTCTTATCAATTCTTGGAAGTAATGAAAAATTTCAATCTCTACCCACATACTGACAGCCTTGGTTCCGAAGGATTCGAGTCAGTTTTTTCAGATGGAAAATTTGTTAGAAGTGTCGACCGCGGTGACATGAGCTTGCAAGGTCTAACTTATAAACATGGGCTGGCTGACTGGCTGATTAAAATGAACCGTATCGTCATCGTTCATGGACAGTTCTTTGTACGGTCGATAGGAGATAAAACTCATGCTGTAAGTTTCTCAGGTGAAAATCAAATTGACATGATCTCATAGAAATTTTGATGTTTGAAATTCAAGGTCAACTATACCAAGCGAGAATGCTCATGTGGAACAGAGGATTGTATTGAATTGCTTGCATTGAATAAAATCATTCGTAAGTTTCAATTTGTTGCAATTTATACCTTGGAGAAACTCATGTTGTAATTTATCAATTCATCAAAAGGAGTTCGTGAGACACCAAATACGAAGAAAGTACGGAAGACAAAAGGGCTTACATTGACCAAAGCCAATGAAAGGGCGGTATCAACGGCTTCTGGAAAGAAGGCGCACATCAAAGTCGGTGTTCGAAGCAACATTATTTCCACGCAGCGTAAGTTAAGTAATTTACTTTTCCAAAATTTGAAACAACTCGTTCGGAATATTTTTCTTTCAGAGCCAAAAAAGAGGCGACTGAATGACGAATGTGAGGAACCCTTGTGTAATATGGTCAATGATGTAAGAATTTCAAATCAACATTCACGGAACTGGGAACAGGGCATATTTCTAACTGGGTTTTATGCATTCATTGTGCCATTATTTTTGCAGCATTGCAGCAATGCAGAAAATGCTAAAACTCCAATAAAGGGGTCTGTGGCTACAGCGGCTAATGAAGTCGAAGTTAGCTCGTACAGCCGTGACATTGAGCATGAAATGTTTACTGAGAATGAGATATTAGACGTTGTAAATGAAGACCTTATCGGCAGTGCTCAAGTAAGCCAAACTTACATGATATTTGTGCTCTTCACTGTACTCATTTGCAAATGTTTCTGTACAAAATGGAGGACATACAAGTGAGTACAAGGATTTCGAAGCGAGTCCTACGCATTGTATTGTAACTAATACTGTTCACGTCAATAATTCAGTAAAAGGTATATTTATAATGGTTAGAAGTGCTGCTTCAAAGTTCTTCATCAAAAGTTTTGGTTGGTTTCAGTTTCTGTAGGTGTAGAAGCTTCTAAGTCCGACGTTGAAACTGATGAAATTCCGATAAGTACAGAGTCACTACAACAGCAACACCATACTGGTGCTCAAGGTATAGATTTAAACAACTCTTGCTTATTAGAAGAATTTAACTGTTACTCTTGCGGTATTGTACTTTTGATGTTGATGTAGAAACCCTCCGGAGATCTGTTCGAAAATTGACTAAGAATCAGTCGACCGCTATTGAATCTGCACCCAGTAGCCGTGGAGAAAAGTAAGGATATAAGGCAATCTGTAAGATTGATTCGTTGAATAACAATATCTAATTTTAGGCTTTACTGCGTTTGCCGTGGGCGTGATTACGGAAAAATGAGACGGTGCGATGGCAGCCACTGTGAAAATGAGTGGTATCACATTAAATGTGTAGGCTTGTCTATAAAAGAATTGAATCAAAAAGTCTGGTACTGCCCGAAATGCAAGTATGCTGATGGAAAGTAGAATATTATAATTGTATGTAAAGTTATAGCTCGTAGTTTCGTTCCTATAATTTCATTCCACTTGTTATATGTTCAACCATTTGTCTTGACATTTGTAGCTGAATGTTTGTTTGATACTTGAAATAAAATATACAATAAGGTGACTCCAAAACTACTGCTGGATTTGATGCTGCAAAAGACGATCCGTTACGAGGATGCAAAGTAACTCCAGAATGCTTTGGCCATGTGACTCATCTGCTCTCTTCCCTGGCGAATGGAAAAGTTATAGTTGCCCTAGAAGGTCGCTACAACCTGTCGTCCATTTTCTATTCCAGGACACAGTGAACCAAAGCTCTACTCGGTCATCCGTCACCACCTTCAAGTATTGACAAAACAATTCTAGCATCTGCCGTCACATCCATGAGAAATACACTTGAAGCTCTAGCCCAACATTGGCCAGCAATACAGCCATTCTTAAGAACACTGCCGTATAAGATGATTGTTTAGTATCAAGATGGAAGTATAATCAGACAAGATCGAATGGCATGAGTATAAACTTCATACAAATTAGTCACTATGTTAGAAACTAGCATTTTTATTACTAACCTACGGAACAAGTTATAGGAACATAAATACCATGACAGTTGGACTATAATGGTACACAGTGTACAGCTTTGACATGCTTGTACTTTCCACTAATAAATCTAAACCAAAAAAAAGCAAAACTACATGATTGCTATGCAAATTTTTGTCGCCTACATTGAGATCATTGCTAAGTCACCAAGCCAGAATTAACTAACCCTCATTAAGTTAAGCGAACTTGGTCAGCTGAAGCGAGTACTCAGCCGAGAGTCTCAACAATCATTCTATTGATCCATTTAGCTCACATCATTTTAAGAACTATACCAGAAAATACGAAGCAAGACACTGCGAGGGTGTTGAGGTGAAATGTTGTAGTGATCTACGAACCTCTTGTAATTGTCGTGGTGAGGAAATTATTTGCAGTAGTGGAGAAGATAGTGTGGTTGGTGGTGCAGAGGACATTGGTGGTGGTGGTGATGAGGAGATTTTTGTAAGTATTGGTTGTGTTGAGGAGATTTTTGGCGGTTGTGGTGGTGGTGAGGAGATTCTTGGCGGTGGTGGTGGTGTTGAGGAGATTTTTGGCGGTGGTGGTGGTGTTGAGGAGATTTTGTGCGGTGGTGGTAGTGTTGAGG
>JAQIWI010001411.1:0-16686 GCA_034698825.1 Deuterosminthurus bicinctus | reverse complement strand
ACCACTATAACCGGCAATGCTAATCCATGGACCGTCTCAACTCTAACTGTCAATCGGTAGAGGGTGCGTATGCGAATTGAAAGGAACATTGAGGTAGTAATAATAATTGTATATTAATAAAACATTTCACATTTTACAACTGAATGGTCACGAGTATTTTAAATCTCAGCACTTCAAAGCTGAGTAATAATGAGAAGAATAAAATGAATAATGATAATATTAATGACACTCAAGCCTCAAAGACTGGTGGGATGTTATCCATGCCAAGGACCAAGTATCGTTGGTTTTGCTTGTAAACAAACTTCAATGCATTGCTCCATATCTGAGCGGGGACAGGATTAAGAGGAGTGAGTGCTCTGCACAAAAGAAAAAAGTGTTATCAATATACATGCACACAGCTACACACATGCATTCATAATTAAATATCCTCATCATCATATAAGAAGCTACAACTAGCCACTCACCTCTCTGCTGATGTGATATGTAGGAATGACAAATCACACGTTGGCTTGCGAAAATTCTTATAAATTGTGCCATCTTCCAGCCACCCGCGTTCCATTTTGGCGAAAAAAGCAAACAAATGAATCCTCAAATCTGTAAAATTGCGAGCTGTTGAGGCAGCCGTAATTGTTGCGGAAGCACGGTGCATTGTCGACGTGGTCACCTTTCTTCCTTCGCGAATTAGGTCCTCGTCGACGCCATAACGAGCTCGAAGGTTAATCATGCAATTATGGGAGGGGTGGAGTTTGAATAATTCTTTCGAAACCAAATAGTCTGCCACACACCGAATTTCTTGTAAATTATTCTTCCACTTGGACTTTGACAGTAGAACAGCAGACTTGTACACTGTGCGCGGGCTTTTCACCCATTTTTTATCCTGCACCGGTCGAATAGAGTATGTTGAACCGAAGGTGTAGCTATCGCACACAGTCACACCGGGTAGCGCAAGCATTTTGCCTACCGAACTCAACTACGGATGAATTTAAAGTGAGTATTATTATTTGTCATTATGAGCAAAGGGATGCTCCTCTGGATGTTTTCAAGAGTGTACAACCAACCCTTTCACTAAGAGCCATAATTTTCTTGGTACTTGAACATTAAGACATTTAGGCTATTAGGCACGTTCGCCTCGTTTAGCTTGAACTCAGAATTTTTTCCTACGAATAGGCAAGTGGGTGAATGAAGACGAAGGATGACAAAGTAATACAGAGAAATGTTAGCTCAGAAATATTCCTGTTTATTTTGCTCCGTCATTTTAAACAAGAACAGCAACTTCTGTACCAGTGTGCGTAATAGTATGCTTTGGAGCAGGCAAATCCTCGTCTTCATAGTTGTTGTCGTCATCATGACCGACGAGAGTACCATTATGCAGAAGATTGACCAAAGGACGCACTTCGTCGTCGTCAACACACGGAGGGTCCAATCCATGCAGTTTCATTCCATGCATCTCGGTCTCCACTTCTACAAGCTTCTTGAAAGTCTCAAGCTTGGTTAATCTCCTGTGGAAACCAGTTACACGTGCTCCTGGGGCAAATCCATGAGCGAGTCGCCAAAGGTTTTGTTCGGCCAGAACAATTCCAACTACAGCAGGACTGGAACAAAAATTATGCAAAATAATAATAAAAAAATTCAAGCATATGAATGAGTAAAACAGAACATAAATTACCCGTATGCTCCCTTCATGAACGGTGTTACTTTCATGGTAAGCTCGGGACCCCATCGCAGTTTCATCTCAAACCGCTCAGGACCAATAACATTGGAACTCATCACTTGGCAGTGGATTCTCACACGTAATAGGCCCAAACGCAAAGAATCCAGTGATTCCTTGATGACAAAAGGGCAGAAGCTTGAGTGAAGCTTGGCAACAATAGGTTGCGTAGGCAAGTGCCTCCTCCACGTGCTGTGCACGTCCACTAATGCACTCAGATCCTCCCCTGCACGCACCTGTCGCCACACCTGCAGCAACTTGACGCTTGCTGCACGGCGAATTTCTTCGACGTCACGCTCAAATGGTGGGACGCTGGGTGATATAGATGCAGAGATTGCAGTTTCACCACTTGGAGTAAACTTCCACTTAGAAGTGCAGCTAGTTATCCCACTCAAAATCGAATCAGCAGCGTCAAACTGCATGATTATGATGATGAAACTGAACAAAGCGAAATAATTCGGAACTTGATGATTGACAGCTACTATTTCGGGACTACAAACTTGTGTGAGCTAATCCGACAGAGTAAATATTCACGCTGTAATCCTTTCACTTTTATGCCTACACACTTTTCATTTGTTTACAAAGAGGGTCGTTGTAGCACATTACTAATGGCTTAAGAGATAAGCCGCTTTGACCCTCTTCATTTCTTTCGAACCCTCGCTGGAGACTTGGAATTAGTGCGTGAGCCGTGCCTTTTCTTGTTAATCCATTGCGAGTCAAATGCAAAGCAAAAACATTTAATGGATGAGTGATTCACAGTATGATTCAGTCCTTAGAATTTGACACATATTTAAGGTATTATTCACCGTACCTTTTTAGTTTACCCACAATTGATTTTCTCTCAGTACAGTCAGTGATTGAGTTGTGGCACAATGTCTAAAAATTCAAGCAATTTTTGTACCGAATGTCAAAGGCCTACAATTGATATTGACGCTCATCGAGACATTTTTCATGTCAATTGGAGCGAAATTCTACAAAACGATCCTTGGCCAGGTACTATTATTCATTCTAAATCTAACCTACAGACATTTTTCGCATAAAACGTTTCATTTCTCAATTAAATTTTCATTGTAGAGGTGGAAAATGATGCAACAGATGCAGTCGTACCAGCCTCAGGGCCTCATGAAGTTGCTGAAGGTAATATTCAATAATTTGTATCAGTAATTTGTTGCATCAATGAGCGTGTATTTCATTGTTTATTTCTAATCTTGAAAAATATTATGTAGGACCACTTGATGAGTCCAACTCACCAGATGGTCAATCCTCAAGACCAGCTAGTGACACGACAGAGCCGATGGAGATGAATGACAACCTGTCACAGGAGCTGAATGTTCCAGGTAAAACGAAGTGAAATAAATTATTTAATTTGGCTCGTGCACCTGTACACTAGATAATGAAATAAACTATGAAAAGCATAACAAAGAACCAATTTCTCTTTCTTTATAGATCCTAGCAGCACAGATCTAGCATATCAAATTCAAAATTTGAGACAAAGATTTTGTCCAATATGCTGTGTACGATTCAATCAGCCGAGAGACCTTGACGTTCATAAGTTTCAAAGCCATAGAAACATTTATTTCAATCGAGATGGAACTCCAATACAGCAAGGAGCTGGAGATGAGACTGCTGATGACGCAAGTATGGAGACAAGTGAAACATCTCATGAAGCCGATCCCTCTGGTGGTTCCACTGATGGTAGTGGGAATGCATCTTCAATCCGCTTTGTCCTCTCTCAAGAAGCATTTCAAACTGCACGGGAGTACGAACTAGACTTTGCTGGGACACAATTCCTTGATGTTGTCGGAATGTTCCACACCATTCGTCGCCAGCTTGGTAACTTAATGCTAGAAAATTTAAGAGCAATGAGAGCATTATCTATAATGGCTGAAGTTGAAGCCTTGTTCTATCATCCTTTTAAAAATATTCACCACAATTTCTACCTGCATAGCTTCCTTCATCGTGTGCTTGACAGCTCAATGATACAAGTTATCATAGACTTAATGGCGCAGAAAATCCTTGATGCCGTCCTGACATTGACGGTACGTAGTAGTAACTGGGTGCTAAAGCAGATAGACAAATTTAAAATTTCAATAATACCGTATGACCCAATTAACGGCGGAACGTCTTTCAAACTCCCAGTTGGCCTGAAGGGGAAGAAGTGCACTGTATCAGTGGACAATCAAGGGGACCATATGTGCTTCATATGGTCCCTTTGTGCAGGGCTAAATCCACTGTATCGTAGTGCTAGTAAAAGAGTGCGAGAGAAAGCAAAGCGAAAGTGTTCCTACACTGAACAAGTGAAAACGCTGAATTATTCGGGGATAAAGTTTCCTATGACGGTAAAGCAAATACCAAAGTTCATGAGGCAGAACCCTAATATCAGTGTGAACGTGCTTGGATATGAGGAAAGTGGCCCACTGTATAAAACTAAGAATGGAGTGGAGCGTAAAAAAGCAGACATTTATCCACTTTATGTCTGTCCGCAAGTAAGAACACATCATATGGATTTGCTATTGGTCACTGTGGAGGATCAAAGTCACTTTGTATTGCTGAAACAAACGGAGACTGACAATCAGTCAGGTTTAACAGCATTGTTAGGGGAAAGTGGAAAGCAACGTCGTCTACGTTGTTACTACTGTCTGTCTGCCTTCACTTGTGAAAGGACTAGAGACTCTCATGTTAAGGATTGCAGCCTTCATAAACCTTCAAGGGTAGTTTTCCCACTGGAAGAAAATTTTAAATTTCGTTCATTTGGCAAGACATTGGCCCCAAAGTACTGGGGATGTTTTGACTTTGAATCTGTATTGAAGCCAGTGATGCGGCAAGATTGTCCCGATGCTGCCAACTGTAATGATAGTAGTTGCCAACTTGATCATCCCGAATCTACAATGCAGCTCACGGAGCACATAGCATCCGGCTTTTGCTTTGTCATTATCGATCAACATGGTAAAGTTGTTGTGAAATGCACGTACAGAGGAGAGGATGCAGCGAAAGTATTTGTGGAACGTCTGATTGAGCAGACAAAGCCATTGTTCAGTGAAATGCAGACTCTGCTTGAAAAGAATAAGACAATTAAATTGACGTCAGAAATGAGACGTAAGCGTGACTCTGCTACCGAATGTGGATTATGTAAGAAGCCATTCTTTTTTGATGAGACTCGGCACTTACATCACAATCACTATGACGGCAGTGTCATTCACTATGCTACACATGCATATTGTAACAAAGCTGCTGCAATAAGAAAGCTTGAGATACCTCTGTACGCTCACAATTTTAGCAAATATGATTCGCATTACGTAATGGAGGGGGCTGCTCAAGTTAAGCTCAAAGATATGTCTGCAATTGCGTTGACAAGAGAGCAGTTTATGAGTATAACATTGCAAACAGAGGATGATTTTTACCTGAAGCTGAATGACAGCTATAGATTACTTCCGGCTGGACTTGACAAATTGGTCGATACTGCAAGGAAATCTGGTGATAATGTATTTAATATCACTCGCCAGCTGTTCCCAAATGTCAAAGACGAACACATGCCGCTGCTTTACTCAAAAGGTTGCTTCTGTTATGAGTACATGAGCGACTTTGGTAAATTTCAAGAAACAGTGCTCCCAGAGAAAAGCTACTTTTACTCTTCATTAAAGCAAAAAGGTGTGAGTGATTCAGAGTATGAGAAAGCTACTAAAATATGGGATGCTTTCGACTGTAAAAATCTTGGTGATTTTCAAGACATTTACGTAACCTCTGATGTCGGTCTGACGTGTGATGTCCTGGTCGTTTTGAGGAATTTAATTGAAGGGCACTTTGGACTTCAAATTTTTAATTATGTGTCCTTACCTGGCATCTCGCTCGATGCAGCTTTAAAATTCAGTGATGCCTCCTTTGAACATTTGGGATCATCCGAGAAGTACTTATTCTTTGAAAGCATGATCAGAGGTGGAATCTCTATTACACCTGAGAGAGAACTCAATGCAAACAATCCGTATATGAGTGAGTATGACCCCCTCAAACCCAACAGTTACATGATTTACATGGATTTTTTGAATCTGTATGGTGCAGCACTTCGTAGATATCTGCCAGTTCGGGCATTCACTTTCATTGATGATCACCCTCTCTTGTACAAAGCTCCAGAAGACTTTGAGAAGTGGGTGATGCAACTTGATCCAGAGGGCGAGTATGGGTATGCGTTTGAAATTGACACTTTCATTCCGGATGAGCTTCACGATAAGCTTGATGTTTTCCCTCCATTCCCAACCAGAATGAAAATGGGATACGAGCACATGTCAGAGCATAGTCGGCAGCTTGCTCAAGACTACTGTTTAGATCCAAAGTCACTCAACCATGAGAAGCTTGTTATCACACTGGAGAAGAAGCAGAATTATCGTATTCATTATCGGGTGCTTCAAATCTACTTGTCCCTGGGAGCACGCATCTCAAAGGTTCACCGTATTATGAGATTTAAGCAGCAGCCAATTTTCAAAGAATTCATTGACTTGTGTGCTCGTATGCGAGCCAATCAATTGAATACTGAGTTTGAGCGGTCACTATGGAAATTCTTGGTTTGTTCATTATACGGCAAACTTTTAGAAAATAAACGAAACCATAAGAATGTTCGTTTTGCTTTGACCGAGAAGAAGTGTAAACTCTGGGCTAGTAAGCCTACCATGGAGGCTTTCCAATTATTATTCGGTGGAAAGCTTGCTGTCTTTTTTATGAAGAAGCTTAGCATTTGCCTTGATCGTTTGCCCGCTGCAGGTACTTGTGTCTTGGATGACAGTAAAGAGTACCTGTTTGATTATATCTATAATTACCTCCTGAAAAGGTATGAGCGCAACAATGTTAAAATTGGTATGGTTGACACCGACTCATGTTTGAGTCTGGTGCAAACGGAAGATGCATACCGAGATATGCGAGAGGCATTCGACAAAGGTGACAAGCGGTTCGAATTGTCAGTTTATGAAAAACTGAAAGACCCTGTACGCCGATCTTGGCTTTTTTC
The DNA here is from genome assembly GCA_034698825.1 of Deuterosminthurus bicinctus. Classification (NCBI taxonomy): domain Eukaryota; kingdom Metazoa; phylum Arthropoda; class Collembola; order Symphypleona; family Bourletiellidae; genus Deuterosminthurus; species Deuterosminthurus bicinctus. The sequence goes on along the minus strand of JAQIWI010001411.1, from coordinate 9,982 downwards.
GGATGAAGTAAGAGGTAAATTAGGAACGATCAAAGATGAGTATCCTAATATGATACTAACGAAGGCCATAATGCTTGCTCCAAAGCTTTACGCATTGAAAGGGGAGGAGATAGTATATGATGAGTCGGCTGCTTCCAATTCTGCAGAAAAGACCATTTGCATAAAAGCAAAAGGTGTGAACCGAGCTAGCCAGGAAGAACACCTTCGCTTTGCTTTGTTTGAGCAAGTTTTGCAAGATTTAAAACCTGTGTACGTGCCGTCAATGTCATTTAGAAGCTACGGTCATAAAATGTATACCGTCAATCAGACCAAAAAAGCATTGTCATTGCTTGATTTTAAAAGATACTGGTCTTGTCGTTATACCAGTCTGAGTTTTGGCCACCATCAACTGAAGGAATTTATGTAGGATTCTAAATATATTAACTTGTTAGTTGTAGTTTGATTTCATTCATTAATTGTAGTTGCTAGTGATTATATTTTCTCAATAAAAATGTCTTGTGACAACAATCATGTTGATTTTTCTCTCAAAATTAAGTCTAATTTATTGCTAGTTGGACCAACGTCTGCTGGAAAAACTTATCTGTGTGCAGAGTTAATAAGGCGAAGGGATGAGATTTTTTATACTAAAATAGAACGAATCATATACTCTTATTCCGAGTGGCAGGAGGAAATATTTGCCATGATGAAGACATATGCAGAAAATATTGAATTTGTAAGAGGACTTGACTGGGATGTACCAGAAGGCAATAAAATTCCGACACTTCTGCTAATAGATGACGCTATGGAATTGGCTGGAAGTAAGGACAAGCGAATTGAGCGTGTGTTTTGCCAGCATACACACCATCGCAATCTTTTCACCATTCTAATACTGCAGAACATGTTCTACCCTAATATACAAACACTAGCAAGGAATGCTAGCTACATATGTTTATTTCGATTTGTAAAAGACGGTGGCTTCATCAACACTCTTGCGCGTCAACTGAATTATGGCAAGACTTGCCCTTGTGTAGTAGAGAGTTATAGACATGCAACCAGTAAGAATCGAGGCTACCTTTTTATAGATTGTACTAATGATCAAAATGAGCAGTATAGACTGAGGGATAACATCTTCCCGGATGATTCATGTTCTGTATATATGAAAAAATAAGATTCAGTCATGAAAACCGCCGCCGCCGCCGCCGCCCCCCCCCCCTCCGCCGCCGTGGGGGGTTTTGGGGCCTCTTATTATGACAAATAAATTGATGTGAAAACCAAAACTTTTATCTTAGAATCATGTTTATTGACACAAATAAAGAAATTCAATGTAACAAATCAACTTGATCAGTCACCTTGAGATGATTGAGTCATTTCTTTAACAAGCTCCTTCTTTTCATTTAGCTCACGCATGGCTTGCAAGATACGATTTCTACCTTCGTTGATGGCAGCGAGTGCTTTCGGAAGATCTGTACCACGAATAGAATAGTAGTATGAGAGCTTCTGAATGAGCCAAGGGACACAAGTCATATTGACATTCACACACTTTCCCTTTCGCTTCAAGTACACAAAAGTGTACTTTGTGTACTCACACCACACATCACGAAAGAAGCATGTAGCCATGTTGTCGAGCTCTTCCGTTTTACCTTCAATATCTTCAGGCTTGTCAACATCATCATCATCTTCTTCATCATCGCCGTCATCAGAACCGCCAGAGCTTTTTGGCTCAGCTTTCACCAGATTCAAAGGGGCCTCAGCAACATCTTCTCCGTCCTTTTGCTTCTTCTTTTTCTGTTTACGGAACTCCTCAACATGGTCGTATTCATCTCCAGAATAATCCGCAACTTCCTGGGGAGTCTTTGGAGAAGGCTTCAGCTTGGTGAGATCTAGTGTTCGACGAACACGTTTCAGATTAGATTCTGCAAACCAAGTCAATTTTTATTGTCTGCCAAATGGCATCAATATGAAGCGAATTAGGCTTACTTGAAGATCCCGCTTGGCTTTCACCTTCGTCAATTTCGTCGTCCTCTGGTCCCTTAGATTTTTCTGTAAGAATAGAAAAACAAATTTTTTAACTATAGCTCGTGACATTTTTTTTTAACGTTATGAATTACAGATAAAAAGTTGTTTTTCTATCCTTACTTGGCAACAAGACGAGACGCCTAGCAATCTTCTCCATACGGCTTTGAGACATGTCGAATGAATGAAGGATGAGATTGTGATGTAAAGGTAGAGCAGAGAGTAACTGTAAAGTTAATACTGAGCTGAAGCAGTTTCCAGCCCTTTTATAAGTAGAGGAACTGATGCCAAAGGAAGACTCACACCCGTAGATTGTTTATTGTTTTCATCTTGGCAAATTCTGCGAATATTTATATGGGTACGCGCTTCGTCACCTCCACTTGGGCCACCAACGTATATACACCAGTCTTTCTCTAGAATAACCCTAGTAGTCAGCCCCTCTTCTAATGGCTGAGATTGAATTCTTACCGTCAAAGGAATGTTATGGTATGAGATCATCCGTCGGAGTTTAGAACGACACGACGACGTTTGTTTCCTTTTAATATTCTCACTAGGTTTTTTACGACCGCTCAGCTCCATATCTATTTGAGCTTGTGCCATTGAATTGCAAAGAAAGCAGTTACAATTGACACGGGCACAAATGGGAATGGGTTTCGTGAATAAAGTGACTAAGTCTATTAGAAACTTTCGCACATGCAAACACACGCACATTCCAGTCCGAAAGCCAACTTATGAATGGCGACAGGGCTGCAGTTCCATGTCATAAACACACCCATAAACGTCTTCGCCATCACTGTCAATTAGTTCATAGGTTACAGGCTTAGTTGGAAGTTTACGCTTGATTGTGAATACTTCATTTAACCAGGACTGGCTGGCGCCCTTGCTAAACATTTTTTTGGTCATACTCATCATGACTTTGTCTCCCTCTTTATACTTACTTTTACTTCCTGAATGTTTTCCCATGGTTCCATACATTTTCTCGAACGCCTGAAACTCTGTCTTCTCAGTCACATCAATGGGCCGCATCCCATGTGATCTATGTATAGAACGATTGTAATTGTAAACAATTTTTTCTAATGCCTTCAAGTATTTCTTAGATCTAGAGAAATGCATCCAGCGTGTCAGCTTTTCCCTCAGAGTACGGTGCCATCTTTCAACTATGGCTACATGCTGGGCTGATTCTGTATGGAAGTGGTTAATGTTGTGCTTTTTAAAGTAATCTTGAGTAATCCGTCCGACAAATTCCTTCCCTCTGTCACTTTCTATGTTTTTTACATAAAATCCGGCTGTTTTGAACATCAATTCCAGTGCATCAACTATTGTCTGAGGTCGTTTGTTTTTGATTGGAACTAAATAACCGTACTTGCTAAACACATCAATCCCACTCAATAAAAATCGCACTCCACCGTTCATTCTACCCAATTTTTGCATATCAAGCAAATCAATTTGGAATTGCTCCCGACTTTTTAACACAAAGACTTTACGACGAGGCCACCGCTTTCTCGCCGCTCTATGCAATGTGAATGTTGGCAATGATGAAAGACTGTAAGCAGCATCTTTTTTCTTCACCTTCAGCCCCGAGTTCTTTAGGAATCCTTTTAAACCTGAGAAGCTCCCAGGGTTCTCAAGGTCTGTGTAAGCGTTCAGTATGGAAGCTTCAGATTCTTCCTTCTCCATCTTTTGCATATAAACTGATGAAAATTCTGAGCGGCATCATTCTTATAGCGTCACAGAAAACAGCAATATGTCAAAGTGCGTTCGCAAGCATTGTGATTTCCTTCGCTATTTGTCCAAGTGTGGGAAAAAGCAAAGGGTGAACTGTATAAAAAATGCAAGCTCTGATGAAATCACAGCCATTTTGGAAGTAGCTTTGAACACTTGCAAAGGTCACGTCCCCATCAAGAAGTCTACCATTAAACAGCTTTCTCCATTCAAAAAAACATTTAATAAGGTAGCTTCTAGAAGTGCTAGAGGGACTAGAGCTCAGAAAAAATTAATTCTTCAACGAGGTGGAGCCTTTATTCCCATTTTACTTGGAACTGTTTTGCCATATATCATCAGTCAGATATTTCAATCAAAGAATGGCACGACGAATGCGCGTAATATCTGAGCTAGAGTATCAACTGTTGCAGAAATTAAAGAAAAGACCCAGACATGAGGATTTGGAGGGTAAGAAAGAGGCGATACTAGATTCGACTGTTGAAATGACTGATGACGTAAGAACCCTATTATACAATGATGCTGCTCATAGACTCAATAAGCAGCAAGTAATTGAGAAAAACACCCCTATTCTTACTACAGCAGCAGCTGAAACAAGTAAGCATTTAAGAGTGAATTCACTGCCTCAACAAGGAGAAACAGAGGCCAAAGAAAAGTTGATAAATGCTCCTCAAAATGTTTCCACACCACCCCCAGCAGTTGACCCACGAAAAGCCATTCTGCAAAAAGTTAAGAATAGAAACGCGTCAGAGCTACTCCAACTTCTTGAGGATTCAAACGTGAGCTGGAACAGCAAGGATGAAATAGTTGTAAATCAGAAGAGAGTTCCAGGCAGTAATATTGCTGCGATTTTGAATGTACTTTCTAATGGGAAAAACATGAGCAACACCGTCGGCATTGATGCGATTTCTCAAGCCTTGTCAAATAAAACTATTCCATACAGTCTGATTAATCGGAGCACACAAGCAGCATTGAAGCCTGCACCTACTACATCAGCTTCAAGAACCCTAAGGTCACATACCAAAAATAATAAAACTTGGGAAAAGTATTAATTGCAATAAAAATTTATTTAAATGGAGTACAACACTGATTCTTATTGGAATGTATCAATTTCTTATATCTACGATTGCTAAACAAGTATTTTGCTACATATCTCTTCACCTTTCTATCATTAGCAGCAGGATCTGTAGAGAAATTGTGATAAAGGCTCATAGGACAGCAGCCATGGTAAAATTTATGCAAAGCATACAGGCAGTAATGTCCACATACAGTTGATCCTATTGCTTGAAGAGTACGCAGGTTCTCAACTACATCTTTTCTGAGCGTCTTGAATAGATTCTTAAATATACTCGTATAGCTGCTGATACCAAGTCCATATGAGCAAAAGAAATACACTGGTGAGTCTCTTGATTGTGCCCATAGAGCCAACCAATGCCTTCCAATGGAATTACTGGGGCTATCGTTGACCACAAGCGCTACAGGATATTTGGACCAGTCTATTTGTTCCAAGTAATCACACGGAATGACAGCATAGTTGACCTTTGTTCCTTGGAACATTACCTCCAGGGAACGTGAGATGTGTGTGGTGTATAGCATTTCTAAGCAATGTTGTTGAAGTCCAGGAAGCTAATGTTTTTGTATTTATCACATAAAAGAACAGCAGGGCTCTCAATGTAGGCCATCACTGTCATTGCTTCCGTTCTTGCACTTTTAAATTTCAATTCAAGCGACACACTTCCATGACGAGGTGGAATATACCCTTCGCGACAATCGGCAATGTTGTAAACATAAAAGCAGCAGCTCTCTTTAAACGCTTCCAAAGTTATGTCCAGACCCAAATCTTCATTGTCCACCTCCAAGCCACGAAACATTTGATCATATGCTGACGCATACAAATCATTAGCATAATCTAGCTCTAGTGGTGTGTGAACTGGTTCACCATTGACAGACAGATTCATGTATGAAACGTCGTTGTTGTTGAAAATAAAAGGATTCTTTCCCAAGGAACCAATGTAGTTGATAGATGGTACGACTGCAATAATGATGCGATATGGAATCAGCCCAGTAAGAAGATTCTCATTAGATAATTGCAAAGTGCCTGGGGCTACTGTAAATGTCCTCATCTCCACACGTCGTAGCATCATCTTAACTGGTTCCCCAGACTCCCATTGCTTTATGTGTTCAAGTGCGAGAGATGGGAGTAGAGTAATTTTTTCCACAAAGAGTTTAGCATCTAGGATCTCATATTTGAAAGCAGTTTTTGCCTTGGAAATTAAACAAAATTCTGGCGAGGCTCTTGAAAAATTAAGTCGAATGGGGATGCCAGGTGGAAGATATTGATTCGCAGCTGTAATATCCAAGAATGGTCTTCCAATCAGTTCTACAATCTTTGAGCTTTTAATCTTATCAAATCTCCTTTTAAATCCGTCGTCCTTTGTTTCATCCATGCAATTAAGATCCTTTTCCCGATCCCACATTGCAAGAGCAGCATGAGTCTTTTTCATTTCTTTGCCAAAACCAAGAAGGGTCTCAATGTACGCTCGGTATGCGTAGTTCTCTGATGACGGCGTTATTAGACAATCATTGAGCCAACATTGCACTGAGCGAAACATGCTATGTACAAAGTTTTGGCACGGAGAGACGACATCTGTGTTTGCCAATGCGGTTCCATCGGCCTTTGTTACCTTTACTTTTAGCTTTAGACGAATGGAACGGAGATTAACATATTGTGAGTCACTTTGTGAAATTTGGAATTCCAGTGGACCTTGCTGGTCCGAAATTGCTGTAACTGGGTGGTGGACAACAACTACACTATTGACTTTAGAAATCTCATATGGAACCTCAGTGAAAAGTTCGGTCTCGCTACGGACGTAAGTGTATGGCATTACCCTACTATTGCTTGCAACATCACTGCTCCTTTTTGTACGTTTAGCCTTCATGTTGCTAGTGAAATATTGTATTTAGCGGCTGTGACCTTTTCTTTGTTCTTCTCCTTGTAGCTTTCTTAGTTGCTCTTTTCTTCCCAATTGTTTTACGCTTTGTTGCTTTAGTCTTCCTACGAACCTTCCTTCTTCTACGCGTGCCACTTCCTGACTGGTTGAAATATTGCTTGCCTGCGTTTTTTAATGCAGCAGTTGCATTTTCTTTCAAAGATTCTCGTATATTTCTTCCTTGACCTAAGTCACTAACAACATTTTTGGCAGCTTCCATTACATTTGGGAGTATGTACTTTTGTGCAAATGGCAGTAATTTTCTAGCGATTGATCCGAATAATCCTCCTAAACCTGCACCGCGCATTCGACGCACTCCTGCAAAATACATGCGCCCGTCTGGCATCATTCCACTTCCACGTTGAACGGGCAGACGACGGAAAAATAATTCCATATCGTCGCCACAAGAGTAATGTGTCATCGTAGTCTTTTCTCCCGAAATTTGAGAGTGATTGAAATAGGCGAAAAATCAAACTTTATAGGCTGGCCCGTCTCTGATAGTACGTACACGTGAATCAACTCTAAGCTTGAGACACACACGTTAACATACTGGGATTGAAGAAATGAATGATGTACAACTTCTCCATACTGTCCTTTATATGGAACAACTTTAATGCAGTTGGCACGTACGTCAGATATATACTGTGGTTCAATTATATTTGTGTAAACAAACATCTTTGTCCACCCTGCCTGCTCAAAACATGCGGTATCACCCCAGAAATCCACGACAGTTTTATCTTTTCGTCCTTTAGCATCATGGTACCTGGTCGTAAAGTCTCCAATTGACACATCTTTGACTCCAATGTAACTGGGCCCAGTACCCTCGTAAAAGTTCCTTCGAACGGTGTTAAACCGGTCATTATTGATAACGATGCCTTTATCATTCAGCCCAAGCATCGCTGTTATTTTTTCATTAAAATATATTGCAGCAACTTTGTTTGAATTCAGTTGCATTCGGAAGATTTTCCCATCAATTTCAACTTTTAATGGTTTCACTTGCGTCTTAATCTCTTCAACAAGGTCAGCCAATGTCCTGACATTTCTATGTGAATAAATTCTTGTATAACGTATAGTGCTAAGTACGTCCATTTCCATCAGTGTAAGTATATGCTCGTCAGTCCCCAATATTACATGCCCGTAGACATAAGATATGTCAAAAAGGCAAACTTCCCAGTCATTGCCAATAGAGATTGTGTCACTTAATTTATTTCGGAAGTCACTCGTTGTATTAGATGGGAAGATGTTGCTACATGCATTGGAATTCAGACTAATGTAGAATTCGGCCATTATTAAAAATGTAGACGACTACTGGTACGACAGCACTTGGATGATATCACTAAAGTACTGAGAATATGACTTACGTATGTAGGCTTTAAGTGGGCTGTCTTACTCATACATTTCTTGACTACCATTCCTGTAAATAAATCATGTCAACTACCTCTTAACTCATTGTTTATACTTACGCTAGAAAACAGTTGATGTCATACACTAGTCGCTTGTCAAACGTTTTCCCTTGAGACCTTCTGACCTGTAAAGTATAGAAATGTTATTACTACTCGTCCTAGTATCGACATCGTACCTCACCTATCCTACTGGAGACCTATATAACACACCAGCATCGTCTAACTTTTAGTCTGCTGATAGAAACCAACTTATAAGTATCCACTTGCTGCTGCCTCCCGAATCTTAATTTATCATGGCGAGTTTAAGACTGTGTGGGTCAAGTGTACCTTCCATTGTATACAAAGTCATAGCCGCTCGGAATTTGAAGTCTTTGAATATTTTTGAGCTTCAGCCAGCTTTTAAGCTTCAAGTTGAAGAACTTAAAAATGCTGTGGACGTAGTGATTTGCAACGAGTTTAAACGCTTGCAAACTACTGTTGTGGAGCAAGAAAAACAGATGGGTCTGATTTTATATCCTTTGCAAGGTCACACCTTTGGAAGTGGTGTTATTGGGAAGCATGAAATCGGTTCTCCTCATGGATTCTTCATCATTACTAACAATGAAGAGTGCTGCAACTATGTTCGCATAGAAATGCGGAAATTCGTTCATTCTTTGTATAGCAAAGAATCTCCAGCTCGACGCAATCCTTACATGACTTTGGACTTCAGTTTGATGCCGATTTTGGATATGTAAGTTGGTTGTAAAGGCGTATAGTATTTATATTTTTTATAATTCTTGTTACTTATTGAATTGTAGAGAGGGCGCGTATCCGTCGTACATGGCGAGACAGGAGCGTGAGATTCACGATGCCAGATTGGAGAGCAAGGTGGACATGGCAGAACTCAACGATGAAAGTCGTGTTCGACGCGAGATGGAGACAGAGTTGGAACAATTTAATGCTTTCCTCATCAAAAAGAACGTGTCTGTTCCACCCAAAAGTCGTATGAACTTTCGCAGTCATACTGATTTCTTAAATGAGAAATAAATTTTTGGCTATACTTCGTACTAACTGCGGTCTTGATTTAATAGGTGCATCAATTCAATCAGAACGGAGCATAATTGACATGATCAGGAAGCTTACCTTTGGTACAATCACTCTATCAAAGAAGTACATTGTCAAACCATTTGGAAATCCTAATATTACAAGCAACAGCTACTCATGCGTCTCTTGGAACGATCACTTTGTCGAGTTGCTCAATGCGCTGGATTGGATTCTTGTTAAAGAATGGGTGAAAATTGCGCACTACAGTTTAACCGAGTGTCGTTTGGTACATGTCCATTTTAAGTTTAAGGAAAATGGCAGAAAGGCTGTAAAATTTGTGGGAAACATACGACTCTACCGCGATCATTGGCGTGCTATACAAGCTCGCATGCTGCTTGCATTTTTTTGGGAACGGTTCCGTATTCAGCAGTCATTTTCTGCGTGCCGTACCAGTGACTACAAGCTTACTGTTGACGTTGATGATGGACGTGACGGAGAGATGTAAGTCATTAGCAAAAATGAAACTTTCTACATGTGTAATATGATTATATTTTTGATCTAGATCCTCTGCGTACATGGAGGATACATTCAACGTCATAAAAGACGACTCTGTGCTTTTTCACCGACTTTTTCTCCATATTAAAGAGCAAAATCAAGTGTATAAAAAGCATGCTTTACTTTTCCCAGATGTGAAATGTTTATATCTGTATAGTAATAATAATAATTGGATTAAATAAATAATTATTTCACTTAAAGACTTTCGTTGATCATGTGCATAGAGAATTTCATGAGAGGGATTAACATTGACCCACGATCAGCATTGGTCCATGGATTAGCATTGTGTTATAAAGTGTC
>JAQIWI010001410.1:0-16693 GCA_034698825.1 Deuterosminthurus bicinctus | reverse complement strand
TTTAGCTCTCAAATGTTTTATTACAAAGTGAATTACATGAAGAAAATGATGTAAAAGGACTCTTACTTTACTCAAGACGATGACAATAATTTGGAAGAAAATGGGAGTTGGAAATGTGCGGGCATTTCAATTGTAAGAAAGCCACGGTTGAGCTAATTCTAATCCCAGGTTTACAATGCTCTGCCCGCGGCACCTTGTACCTTTTACGCAGAGTTCAATTTTAGTTCGTTGATGAGATTTGTCGGATATGTATGTACTTTTTAGAAGAAATAAATTCCAAGATGAGGGCTTCCAAGTTGTTCATAGTATGATGACAAGCAAGTAGTTTGGAAGCTCCATGTAGTAGGACATTTGCAAATACTTTAATGAGATGCATATTAATTGTGATGGAAATGGATGCGGGAGTATCTCACTTTCCTACTGTCTCCACTCGTCCACACAGCCGTCATCATTGGGAATAATGAAGGGAAAGGGACTGGATTTTTCTCATGTAAAGTAAAGTGAGTGAGCCATACTCGTCTCCATGGTCGTTTCTTTTATTTCATCCTCTCCTCTCATGAACTCACATTGAAAATTACAGGCGGGAAGGTAATCGGAGTTGACTGGGCTGACAAAGCGGAGAGAAAAGTGGGAGCGGAGGACGGGGAAGATAGGTGTGTGCCAAATTGAACCATTGTAGAGAATGAAATGAAACGTGTCTTGAAGCCAGCTCATGTATAAGAGTGAGAGCGACAGGCAGGAGGAGATGGAAGGAGGAAGAGGTTGAAGGGACTGAGGCGTGAGAAAGAGACACACGTCGTCGGAGCAGCAGCAGCAGCAGCAAAGAGTTGGCAAAAAAAAGAAGGAAACGAAAGAGACAAGCAAACTGTTCGGGACAAGTCATACGCAGGCAGAACTTACAGCAGCCAGCCCAGCACACACACTCCCATACATATGGATGAGCCCGTGTCTGTCGCTCTGTTAGGGAAATAATGTTACAGCTCCCGACTAGTACAAGAAGAAAATTACAGGATGATGTCGTCCCGGAACGTAATGATGACTTTCATGCCAACAGTCCCAATAGTTGCTAAACTCGTCCTTGTCTTCATGCGAAAATAGACTCGGAATCATCACCGTCCTATCTCCTCCCTCCAATTGTACTTGCAAACTGTTACCGTTTTAATCTACATGCCTAAAAGCAACTACCTTGCTTGTCTTAAGGCTGGATCGTATATAGTAAGTCCCAGCGCATTCACATTTAAATTTACCTACACAGATGGAACTCACTCATCAGTGGTTGAATTCCACTTGATAATATGAGCACTTCATCTTCAATTTCCCATCCTACTTTAAATTGCGCTGCATTACAATTGAACATTTCTCCTGTTGGAAAGTTGGAGCAGGTTACGAGTTGATTGCGATGAGATGATTGAATAATAATTACAACAGTTGGAATACATGGGCGGATCCCAATAGACTTTATTGCGTCTGTCGGAGAAGCAATAAAGACCAACTCTGACTCAGTGAGTAATTAACTCGATGACTGGAAATATTTTCTATGAATTTTCATTTCCTTTGCTATAGACCGTACAAGCAGTTGAGCTTGGATTGGAATTATTGGCATAATGATTATTTCGTGTCTATGCACATGACCTCTTTAAAATGATTTTTTTGCAATAGTAATACATAATTGCTGGAGAATTTGGAAAATACTACAGCGCCTTTCTACTACCGTTTCTATGGTGATGAGGTTATTTTCTTGATTTCAAGTTTAATTTTTGTGCGAGACAAAGTGGAAGATTGAGGTGGATATGGGAGACTTGATGGAAGTCATCAATGCTCAACGGCTTGTTGCAAATGAGTTTACCTTGAAGTAGGCCCTGAGTTCAGGAAGGTCCTCGAGCGGAGGGGAAGCAAGTGGATGAGCTGATATGAAAATGACAGGGAATGAAACTGAGGAATTTCAAATTAAGTGGAAGACGGTAATAATAATAGAAGTGTGCTCCGAGTCCCCCTCACATAGTTTCTCCATTTTCTCCATAATCAAGCTTATCGTTCGCTACGGCGGCTCTTATTCTCTACTCTTGCTGTGTAAGTGCACACGCCTCAGAGACTTCGCTTACGGTTCTGCTTGAAGGAATCGTCGTCGTCTATACTTGTACGCAGTAAAAAGCTTGGTTAACTGCGTGACATTAGATTTGGAGAGGTAAAGCGCCTTTCATCTCCACGAGAAGGTTATCTCCAGCCAAGCACCCAACAGAAGCGTAAGGATATAAGATGAGGGAAGAGTGAATTTCAACTTTTCGATTCCTCCTCATCCTTCGCCTCCACCACTGGATGCTCCTGCTGGAGAAAAACTTGAGATTATAATAATGTCAACGAGAGAGCGAGAGAAGCCATTAGATCCTTACTATGCTTTATACACATTGTCTCTGCTGTATCTTGGGTGTGTGGGAACTGGTATCTACTAAAGATCCAATTGCACATACACACGCACACACACACAGTTCCCCCTTCAGCTCATCCTTATCTTCCGGACGAGAAAACTTGAGCAAAGAAGAGCCTGGTGGATGGGCCTTTTGCATAAAAGTGTTGACTTTTCCAGAGCAAACTAAGGGACGAGGATATGACGAAAGGACATATTCTCCGCACTTTCTTCTTTGGCTCATTCCAATTGGGATCAAGTACTTAAGAGGAACGGGAAAATATAAGAGAGATGTGAGAAGGAATAAAATTCCAAGCCATTCACCATATACTGGATCTGATGACAAGGCCAAGAAGAGCAAAGAGCCGGAACTAAGTAAGAGAGTCGGCCAAACGGCTGGTTCCACTCTCCCGCCTTACACACACACCCTCCTCCTGGATATTTGCTCACTGAATTGAGTCATCTGAACAAACTTTCTCTAGCCATGACCAGAGCCCTTCTCATGATAATCACAAAAGGTGTTATGAAGTACCTCTCTTCGCCCTCAACTTGATCTACATTACACTTGAACTTCCAAAATAATTCCAACACGATTCTCATCCTGCAGTTCCCTCTCCAAGTTGTACTCGTAAGATCCATTGAAATCACCCAATGTCCATCCCACAAAGTTTGGCAGATTTCATTTCAGCTTGTCAAATGTTTGGTCTGAAGCGGTGGAAAGGAGTTCTTCCCGGACTTTCTCACAACTGCGGCAGTCTGTGTGTGTAGTTGAGTAGAGTCAGAGAGAGAGACAGAGCGAGGATTTGGTGGTAAAACTTTTGGCTGCGGTGGTTTCATTTTTCTTAATGAATTCACCGACCTCATGAACAATTACACCCCAAGTTTCTTCAACTTTTGTATACATAGATACATGCACCCAACGACTGGCTTATGGCTAACGATGGAGGACACATGTGTGGCTGAGAGACTTGAGCCATAAGTTCCACACGGTAGCAACAGTAGTGTACCACTCCCATAATAGCTAAACCTTTTCCAAAAAGCCTCGAATTTCTTGCAAAACTTTTTTTTTACAAGCTCATTATATGGACTCGAGTCGGACCCTTCCTCCTGCTGCCTCAAAACTTGTCTCCCGTTTTGTACGTTACAAAAAACATGTAAGACACAGCGAGCCAGCTATAGTAATGGATCCTTTTCAAGGATTTTTCTTTTCCAGGGATCATGTCGTAGAAGATGTTGAGAGCATTCTTCAAGTCATGTCATCCCTGTGTCTCCACATTCAAAGAGGAGCTTTTAGGTCGGAAAAAAAGAGCGTGAATGCCGGTCTTGGCAGACTTGACTCGAGGGTGGGTCCGATAGTGCGTCCCGTATTTTGTTTCATCGGAGCAGAGAGGACAGTTATGTGCGTTGAACCTTCGCTCACGTCAGTCCTCATCTCATGCTCATCGTTCCGACTTTTGGTCATCCTCCTCGCTCACGTGACTCCATTTTGAAGAAAAGGCTGAGCTGGATAACGGAGCGAAAAGTAGGAGCGAGAAGAATGAAAGCAGGTCAATTTAACTAACGACACAGCACAACTATCCACACACGCATCCCCAATTCCTTTGAAAAATACTCCTTTCGACGTCGTTTCTGGTAGGAAGCATAAGAAAAAAACAAGATTTTCTACTGAAAATTTGTGCGTAAAATAAAATTAGGAGAACATGAGAGGTTTTGTACACAAGGGATGCTGTCAGGAAGGCAGAGCTCTTTTCTATCAACTCCCGCAGCCCTTTTCTACTCTTTCCTTCCCGCTCAAACTTGAGGAAACATCATGAGACGAGGGACGCACATCTTTGGGAAAAAAGTCTAAAGATGTTAAAACAACATGGAGATACTTTCCGCAGTCTATACTGGCGCAAGGATGAGAATTTGATGGAGCCAACAACGTAGTACTATTAGACTTTTGCATGAAAAATACAAGCAACTTGCTCTGCATTCACGTTACTTCATATGTTCAACTAATGCGCCTTGGGCTCAGTCAGACATGAACGTGTGTCTCACAAGTTTTACTACATGGACGTCTTCAAAGAGAATGTTAGGAAACGTGCCGAATTTTCGCAGTAAGTTCCAGAAATTCCAGCTGGAATCCGTTGACTTTGTGAGAGTACGTACAAAAACGTTGGCATTAGGGCGTTTACTATTTCAACTGAAACCATCATTACGTTAACTAGTTTTTCACCAATTCTACAGTACACCTACAACATTTGGGACCAGAACATTGAAGCGATACTCAATAAGACTCTAATTATGGTTGAAAGTTGATATGTTTGATGATGCTTTGGCTATGAAAAAGGGAAGGATGCGAGAGATTGTATTATCTGGAGGGTATCCAGTTCATTATAATGATTATCTGAAGGAGCTTCGTGAGTGAATTAAGCCACACATCGCAGTGGCTCTTATCCACAACAACAACAACGTACTACACTGAACATCTAGTTGGAACTCTGAATGACGTAAAAGCCTCACTATCTCTTCCGACTATGTAACCGTAATGCATGCAGGCGTGAATTTCCATCTTGTGAGAGTGAAGAAGTGGAGGCAATCATTCTCCCATTCATCACTCAGACATTCTTTGAGAATGTGTAAATAAAAGCAGAGAAATCCACACCAGCCCCTTCCCTTCTTCTTCTTCATATTCATCAAGACAAATAATCAATATAGGGTTTGCTTTTAAGGCAACACTCTCATCCCTTCCGATAGCCGACTGTCAGTAGAGGATTTTCTCTGAGGGAACATCCTTCTGCTGCTTGACGGATTTAATCTGTTTTATTGAACGCAACTGTGGCATATGGCTGAGGAAAATGGGACCCATGACTTTTTTATGCAGACCGATCCTAAGGTTATATTGAGAGGCTATATGGGAATGGACAGACATTTCTCCATCTTTTAATAACACTTTGTTGGTCCTTCTCATGTGCTCATTATGACCTGCAACACAAGCGTTGTTGGTCTTGTTTGTTAAGACACTAAAGTGTGTCATAAAACTAATGCCCCCGACCTTGCACACTCCTTGTGATGATGTCAAGTCCATCTTCTGCCTTTCCCTTATGGTTATTTTCCTTCACAGAAGACCAAATCATGTCCAATATCTCGCTGCCTTTTTCCTACAAACTGGCTCAATCTAATGGGGGAATGGAGCAAGACATATAGAAGTAAAGGGGACACATGGTGATACATCTTGTCTTGTCCCTGGAGAATCTTCCCATGCCGCTCCTATAATCTTTCTGCTGCTGCTGTTGTTGTTGTTCTTGTTGTTCCAACTTGCTCCTATACTGCTGCTGCTCCCTGCAGCAAGTGTGATGAGAGGACCACCAGTGGATTGAATGTAAGGATATGAGACCATGTCCTTGTTTTCCTTCCAATCAACTTCCCTCACACATCCTCATTCTTCTTAGACTTTCCAGTGGGAACATCTGTTTGGAGATTTGAGTGGAAAAACAATGGCTCGTTATTCTTTCTTCTAATTTACTTATTTTTCAACTCCCTCTAAAAACATAAACTTCCCGCGCTATCACTGGACAACGTCAACAGTTTTTCTTGACTCAGTCTTTTCGTTTGTATGTATTTTTGAAGGTATACTATGCGTTTGTATATTTTTTTTTCCATTTTTGACAAGCCACTGACTCAATGCTCTTTTATAAATGCCCCATGAATTAATTGCTTAAGAAATTTGTTCAGCCTTTGGTAAGGATTATGATTGTGGACTTGAATATCTCAGCGGGATGTCTGAGGGTGTGAGAGCTGAAAAGATAGAATGAATATAGGAGCTTTTGGTTAAACAAATGCTGGGTGGATTCCAGGAGGCTTTTTCCTAATGGAAATCAAGGGGGAAAGACAAGACTGACTGTATGTGAGTTTTGCGATGCGCTGGAATATCTTGATGATGACACTTTGCTACTATAAAGAAAGCTGATTCCTTTACGTGTGTGTATAACATGGTCGTTGATGCTGAGCCTGTATGAAGGGATAACCCGGGGATTTTATAGGAACGACGACGACATCGTCTTGGTCTCTTTCCCCCGACTCTCTTCTTCGTCTCCTCTCGTGTGAATTGAACGTCTGAGTGAGAACATTAATCTTGGCCTGTCGTTTTCCAGTTTTTTTTCTTCCGCTCCTTCTGCTTTGCCTTTGGCAAAGTTTGTAGCCACAGAAAGATTCATACGAGAGCTGTATATTACATAAAATGTGCAACCTGTGTATGTCATTGTGGGTTACGGCGGAAGTGCCGTATGCACGCCAGTTCTTTATGATATTCCTGTCGACTTCAAGTCTTGTTTCAGCTAAATCATCCAACATTTTCCTTCCCCCTTTGTTTTGCCCAAATAATGTGTCTCGTAAGGTGTTTGGGTAATTGAGGTAATCTCCACAATTGATTTGTCAATCGTGTAAAAAGCATAGTAGTCTTAGCTGACGGCGGATTTACATCAGAGTGCTTGTATTTCCTTGGAAACAAATCCTCTCTACCATTCTGCCGGAAGCTTTCAAGACAACTTGGCACGTGTGAGTGGAAAAGTTCCCCTGGATTTTCCTCCTAAAGATGATCCACGCTTCCGAGTCTATAAATCAAAAGCTTTTACAACTCTCTCTCTCTGTCTCTATTCCTCCACTATTTCCACCACTAAATTTACAGTTGTCCTGGGAAAATGATTTCCAATAACAAAAAATCCCAGTCTTAAGTAGCACAAGTGGGTGACAAAGTCGGGCGTGTATAATGTCTATATGGATTCTTGTTGGATAATGGAAGCGACGATGCATTAGAGAGATGAAGTAGTAGTATAGTGAATTATCAAGGGTCATTATGTGGAAGAGAATAGGACAGGCTGTCACTGACATCCATCCCACTTTTCCTTGTTCAATTCCTGCATAATACAAAGACAAGACTTCTGGCTTCATGGATAACACATGCCCTTGCTAATATTCCAGCGCACATGGCCCTGGCAATAGTGCAGATTAAGACGAAGCAGAGTGCGATGAGATTGGGTGATAACCTGAAGGAAGAGTCTCCTTGTCTCTAGTCCACTTGGCCGGGGAAGAGGTTAGAGCTTTTCCTGACGACTCAGTGGAAACAAAGGACGCTATAGTATCGTCCAATATCCGAGATAGCCCTTCCAGTCCACTGAACTTGATTTCCAGTAGCTCGTGAGCTGGACAGAGTGCAGTGTAGCATGATGATTGGACACACCATTGTGCAAACGCTAGCTCGGCAAGGAGGTTGGGAGGGAACCGAAGGCATATTAATGCCCCACAGTGTTTGTTATGTGTGTGCCTTCTCGAGTAATGAAACTTGGATTCCTTTCACGCCTGTCAAATAATAAAAAGCGATAACGGCCAACTTCCGCCCGCTGCATCCAATAAACAAGTCTTCATTAAATCCTCTTCCAATTTTCTGGGAGAGTTCAATCTCTATATGTGCTTCAAGTTGAGGCGGATATGTGCGTGAGAAGTTTTTTTTAAAAAAAAATGAGTCATTTGTAATACAGAAAAATTCTATTTGCGTGTGTATTTCAGGCTGGATCGACGGAGCGAGAGAAGAAGACGAAGAAGAAGATGATGATGAAATCTGATGATCATGTTCGCAGCTTGATGGCCGTCTCGATAGCTCGTCAAAATGAACGGAAGTGAACGGAAAAGTAGAGTGATAATAGGGAATTGAAAAGTAAATTGAGGACTTGGCGTGAGACTGACACAGCCGCGTATGAATTGGAAAGAGAAAGACATGCAAACTTTCCCCACATGAATAGGACGAGCGGAAGAGAGGAAAATGTGGCGCGCGCGCGGAAGAAAGTTTGGTAGTGTGATTAATTGAAATCATATATAGTGGAATTGAATGTGAAGTCATGAAGTGTTTACAAAAGTGGTGGCTGCTCTTTGGTGAGCTCCTCCTTATCTCAATGACCCTGGACTGGGTGTGGG
The DNA here is from genome assembly GCA_034698825.1 of Deuterosminthurus bicinctus. Classification (NCBI taxonomy): domain Eukaryota; kingdom Metazoa; phylum Arthropoda; class Collembola; order Symphypleona; family Bourletiellidae; genus Deuterosminthurus; species Deuterosminthurus bicinctus. The sequence goes on along the minus strand of JAQIWI010001410.1, from coordinate 8,337 downwards.
GAGCTCGAGTGGAGATCAAATGTCCAACTTACCACGAAATCCCGTCCTGTTCCTGTTTAATTTTGGACGACATGTTGGACATTCAGTGCTCTGGATTAGACATTCCTTCGCTACAAAAGTCATTTCAAGTTCTCCACGGACCCGTGAAAAGTTTCAGTGTGTATGACCTGGACAGTCGGGCCACCGTGTTGCCTAATGGGGTCACTGACAATGTCACCTCGCCCATATTTCATTTGCAGGTGAGTCTACTTTTGAAGTTTAGTGTACAAGTTGAAACGGCGGCAGTTGTCGTCAACAGACGGATCCCAAAACGTCTCAGTATAATTCCTCCGCCTTACGTTCCGCTGTCATTTCAGCCTGTCAAAACCCCTTTGGATATTGCACATATTAAACATACAGATGCCCCTTCGCCTGTGAATGCATTGAAAGTGAAGCCATTTGTCTGAATCCTTTGGAGACTGGAGAATCATACGCATATGCTGCTAGTAGCTAAGAGAGATGATATGCTCTTCCATTTTGTTCTCCGGTTTTTTCTGCTGTCACAGCACTTTGCCACACAGACAAATAAACATTTCAGCAGCCAGTAGAATCTTCTCAGTGCTCAATCCACCAGTCAGCCCTCTTAGTTGCAAGGGAAAAAAATGGGTAATGGACCATAAAATCAGGAGTAGAATGAAATTATTTACGATTTTAACTACCCCTTGCCCCATTCACTATCCCAGGGTTATCATAACCAAATCCATGATGATGACGATGAGAGGGGAGAGAAAACAGCAGGAATCTCCGGGAGCAAGTGGAGCTATCCCGCTATTTCAGTCCACGTTTTTCCATCTCCATTGGCCGCCATATGAGGAAGAAGGAAAAATATAGGAGAAAAAAAACACCATTTTTTTCACGTTCATTTGGTCATTCCCGACGGACAGATTGGATTGCTTTAATGCAGGCCAAACTAAGTTATGGACCAAGGACGGGATTTAGCTATCATTCTCAACCTAGAATGACTCTTAATGGGAAGCCGATTAGTCATTCTCTTTGACCATTGCTTTGGCTATGACTCACATGCCCACATAATATGATCAAATGGCTACTCTCTTCCTATAGTACAGTAGAGAAGTATCAGCTTGAGTCCAAATAATGTTCACAATAGAAACAGAGGGTAATTCTAGGCCGCTTAGAACAATTCTAATAGGACTATATCAAGCCAGAAGAAACAATGACAATGACGAGTATAAACAGTCAATAATTCTAGATACATTTTCTTACTCTTGGTTCAAGTAACTTGAGTAGCAACTCCAGCACCATAGTACTCATCACAGTCAAGAGTTTACTATGGTGCTGGAGTTGCTCTTTGTTCTGCCATTGGATTTAGTGGGAAGAGTGTGGTATAGATCGAAGATGAATGTAAACTGGCAATTAGGAGGTTCAAAGTGACGGCCGGAGGGATTCGGAGCGACTGACTGAGTGAAACGGAAGAGAGATCAGAGAGACTCAAGAGCTTGTGCATTACCCCGTGCATTGGATTAATGTTAAAAGATACGGGCGGATATTGGTGAGGAAGGGATCCCGCTAGAGCGTTTATAATAATAATTATCCAGCAACGACGGTCAGGTTACTTGATTCAGCAACAACTATCCGTCCTACCTGCGGTTTTCCCAGAATCCATTTGACTCAGGGACTGAATTTAATCCGCGACTAAATTGAAACTCTCTATAGCACTCCCGTTCTGCGCTTCGGAATTTAATCTAGCATTACATTAATTGCGAAAGTCAGGCCAAAGATCCCGTCAAAGTTCCCGGCTAATCTTCCCGCAGTCGACAACAACAAGTTCCCTCATCCTGTAAGTATTTTCCATATGCAGGGAGTGAATGGCGCATCCACAGAAGTAAACTCCGAGTTGGATGAGAAGAGAAGAGCTTTATTAACGACACGCGGTTTCCTCTTCCTCCGTCCCAAGCACCAAGAAGATACGTATGAAAGGGATCATTAGGAGTGGTGAAAGGGCGTAATTAAGGTCATTCCTTTGGCATCAAAAGCCCTTCGTGATGGCAGTCTCTCTCTTCATCTCTTTCTCTCTCCTCCCTGATGAATCCCAAATTCTGCTCTTTGCATAGAAGCCCGAGATTTTGGACGGAGATAACGCTCCCCTTCTTCATATGTCACTACATCGCATCATGGCTTTGTGGTTGAATATATTTTTAGCTTTGAAAAATTCTCCCACAAAGTTTTTTTTTTCCAACTTTCCACGGAATATGAGAGGGCATTAAAATTCATGCGGACTTTTATGGTGAAGAGGGCTAATCTTGGTGATGACGATGAGTATGGGATGATGATGATGAAGATGATGAGGATAAAAATTAAAGTCTCAACTTTAAGTTTACATTGGGATGTACGAGGGGATCTAATGAGATGATAAGAGTTGATATAATCCTCATCTTCGGCCTGTTTCCACGAGATTATTAGCTTCGTTACGTGTACTCATATAACAGCCCGTCTATGGGATCACTTGACGCACTCAGGAAATTAAACCCTTTTGACTTGTTAATGGAGAAAAAGTTAGCGTGTGAAAAGTTTAATTTGTCCCACTCCTGTCCATGACAAGACTCCATTTCTCTCCGCTCCTGTAGTATTTCTCCATTACTTTAATCAACTGTCGGAGCGGAGTGTCTCATTGTCATAACGGGATCGTTGCGGGGAGTCGTTGGCTACGACATATTTTCTCTCGTCCTACGGTGTTGTATAGTTGAACAGCTCCAAGGTCATCATCATCACCAACTCCTTGTAATTCTTGAGAACTCACTATACTTTGACTCTGTCACAGGGGATGTGATAGAGGAGGCGGTGAAATGTCCCTGCTTTAACGACTCACATGATTGTAATGAAAGCATGAAGGATTAGAGTAAATGATGTCTATGTTGATGCTGACGATGTGGTTGTATACTTTAATTAGCTATCGCATTCCTCACTGGAAGACTTGGGTCATGCTAGTCTCCGCGGAATCACGAGCAGTTTGGAGAGCTTGGCAGTGATTGCGGGGCGATTGAAGTACATCCCACAAACGACGCTGTCAACGATGAAGCGCCTCAAGGAGCTGGACTTTGACGGAAACAACATCCAGGAGTTGGGTCCTTACAGCTTCCACAACATTCTCCTCCAAAAGGTTGGTTCATTCTTGCATCTCCGTCCTCTTTCCAATCCCTTGCCCTTTCGATACAATGTCAACAACACACCAATCCACTTCACTCTCCCGTATTAGCACTAATGCTCCGCTAGCCTTTCCTTCAGTACTATACACAAACAGTAAAATCCACACTTAGGCACAATGTATGCACAACATATGTGGTGAACTTGAGAAACTGCATGTTACATTAGACGCGGGCAAAGTGTGTACACTGCATTTGGCTACTATATGGAGAGACGAACGGGCCAAGATTATCTGTCAATACTCACATGGGTCTTGAACATCTCACCCACCCTCACATCTTCTCATCACTTGAGTCCATCTCATCCTTCAGTTTGCATTATAGCATAAGGACGTTAGAAAAACACATTGAAGCCCTCATATAGGAGCTCTCTCGCATAGAATTTATGCTGGAAACTCAAGATCATTCCAAACTTGAAATGACTTAAGACCCTCAATGTTTCAATCAAGCGTCATTACAGCAAACATGTGACATCCACAGTAGACATTTTTTTCCCAACGTTTTAAGCATTATTTTATGGTAGACTATTACAACGCCGAACTCTTAAAGTTTCTATATCAAGTCCCAAGAGTGTGCAGGGGCAGATGCGGTAATAAATTAAAGTCTGTAAAATTTTACGATGTCATTGGCAGAGTATAAGATCCCTTTGTTGTCGGGAGGAGGATATGGCCACATTTTCAAACTCTATTTTCTCTCAAACGAGCCAATGAAGAGGCAGAGGGAGTTGTTGATAGAGTCGTTATTTACTTGATTAAATAAGCGTAATAATTCCAGCAGCATTATTATGAAGATCATTTTTCTCTCAGTGCCGGAGCAGTCTATTGTATGACGGAGAGAATTGTGTGTGTCTGTGCATGTGACAAGATGCGGCAGTAGAAAATGTAATGGAGGTCATTGTAAAGCGTGTGATGACATGAGAGAATTATGGGAGTGGATGCAAACTTGAGCTGATAGGTAAACAAAGGCAGAGTGGATTTGAATGGTGGAATATTAGTGCCAAATTTTGCTCCAATGGGTTTTGGCAAGAGATAGCGAAGCAGAGGAGGCTGTTGTGTTCGTGTTGTTTACAGAGACAGAGAAGCGGGTTTGAAAGAGACAGAGAGAGAGAGAGCGAAAGTGGAAAGGAAATAAATTTACACTTGAATAGTTACTAAAAGGAGAAAGGAGTGTAAGTTGGTGTCGATACAGACGCAGGGAGATTATGATACACACAAGTGTGCGGGTGGTAGGGCGAGGGGAAGTGATGCAGTGGCAGGGATTTGATCCAACTTGTGTGTGTGTGTGTTCATCCTTTATTCTGTTTATCGCCTCGGCAGATTTATTCCACATGAATTCATCTGTGTGTGTGTCAGGCTGGAAAAAGTGTAATAATAACCAGAATTTATCACTCAAGTCGAGCAAAACTTACGAGGTCATACGTACTTTCCCTTTCTGTATCCCTCCCGCGCACACAGCCACATTCGTACAATTGATCCAACTGAATTATTATTTCCATTCTCTCCCATCATCATGCTTCATTCAGCTCATCTACATTTATAGGACAAATACATTCCCCGGCATTCCTCAGTCCTTTCCATACCCTTGCCCATAAGCCATCAATCCATTCCGAATAATCATTGAGTTGCTCCTCTAGCCAACCACTGCACTGCCCTGGATTTTAGACTCCAGCCACATCAACTTGATGACGATAAACCCCATTTTCTTAACACACTTATTTCGTCCGCATGTGTGCAACTTGGAATTTCATAGCCGACAACGTGGATTGAAAATCCATAGAGAACTCTGTGGGAAATAAAGTAGAAGAACTGAGAGGAAGAAAGTGGATGATTGTGTGCAAAGCTTCTACATATCCTGTTCCTTTTTCCACTATCGCTTTTCCCCCTCGCATGCGTCCTTCGTACAGCATCTGGAGAAGAGTCAAAGTGGTTGAATTTTTCTTTGCAAATCGACTCTTGTCTGTCTTCCTTGTCTTCCATTTGTTCAGTAGATGAAATTGTTCTGAAATTTTTAAAGTGTAAAAACATGTGCGCCATTATTAAAAAATAATGATGGGAAATAATAATAACAAAAAGTGATGGGCTTTTGTCACATTAGACTTGAGCTGGTTGTGAGAGGATTAAGACGACATAGCTGATTGCTCAAGAGAATTATTAATGTGAGGTATGTTTGTTTAATTGGCAGGTGAATCTGAAGGGGAATCAGTTGGAGAACATTTCTGAGCACGCATTTTGGAGTTTGGAAGAGACATTGATGGACATTGATATGTCCGAAAACAAGCTCAAAGTTTTCCCCTACGAACCTCTGCGAAGGTTGCGTCTGTTGCAGACGCTCAACTTGGCTTGGAATGAGATGAGTGACCTGTCAGTTCTCAGATTCAACCGTCTTGATGACACAGATGAGGGTAACAATGGTGACGTGGACTGGCCCTTGTTGAAATACATGAACTTGAACTCCAACTATTTGCGTCGCCTTGGAAAGGATACGTTTGTGGCGATGAGGAATTTAAAAATGTTGTCCATTCATTTGAATTCCATCGACATGGTGGACGAGGGGGCGTTCATGTCACTGAGCGAGCTCGAATCCATCGACCTCTCCCACAATAAAATCACAATTCTCGGCCCAGCAACCTTCCGTCACAACAATCGGCTCATCAACATAGACCTCTCCAATAATCATCTGCATCTCGTCGATGAGCTGTTCACGAATCTGAGCGAGCTGAGGGAATTATTTATAAATGGGAACAACATTTTGCATCTGACGGCCAATTCCTTTGTCGGCTCGAGCAGAATTTCGCTAATGCATCTCCAAGGGAATGCACTTCGCTTTGTAGAGTCCGGGGCATTCGCTCCGTTGAGAAATCTGACAGAGCTGCGACTCAGTGATAATTTCCTCCAGACCGTTCCTCCGGAATTGTTCCTTCATAATGACAAGTTGTACTCCCTGAGTCTGGACGGTAATTTCCTTAGCAAGATTCTCCCAGGGAGCTTTCACAATGCTCGCGGACTGAGAGAATTGCGTCTTCAGAATAATCAAATCATTGCCATCCTCCCCGGAGTTCTGGATGTTCTGCCAAACCTAGAGGAAATCTACTTGGAAAACAATAAACTGAGTCAAATTAAAGGGCTGGATGCCCTCAAGAACGTTCGCCATGTCAGTTTGAGTCGGAATAATTTGGAGCGACTCACTGAGGATATGCTACCTGGAACAGAAATGTCTAGCTTGTCCCTGGGTCATAATTCCCTCAAGTTCATCGAGGACGGTGCTTTTCGGAATCAAACCAGTTTGAACATTTTATTTCTAGGCAGCAATAGACTGACTCATCTGACAGCAGAGACTTTTGCAGGGCTGAAGAGCTTGGAGCGACTGTACCTGCAGAAGAATAACATCAGTCTGATCCACGGGGAGTGTTTCGGAGTGCAAACTCGATCCCTCAAGTACATCGACCTGAGCTACAACTCCCTCCGGACCATCATTCGCCCACTCTTCTCCAATTTGGAAAGTATCAAGGAGATCAATTTGTCTCATAACGACATCACCACACTGGAGTCGAGCTCTTTTGCCAATCTTCGCACACTCCGAATTTTGGACTTGTCTTGGAACAAGCTCAACGTCATTGACTTCCCCCAAGTCTTCCATCCAGGAACCAGTGGGCTGGAAATTTTAAAAGTGTGCTGCAATATAATATCTGAGATTCGTCTACATTCGTCTCCCACATCCAGTTCCAGTTCATCGTCCTCCACCACCTCATACAACCCAAATCAAATTGGATTGAAAGAGCTGGATGTACGAGACAACCAACTCGTGGCTTCAAATCTAGCTGCATTGGAACTGGGCCGACTCGAGGTTTTGCAAATTTCTGGAAACAACTTAACAGCTTTGGACGAGGAGTCCTTGGCTGGCTTCCCTTCCCTCAGTTTCCTCGCAGCGGAGAAGTCTCATATGACTACTCTACCTGCGGAGGTTTTCCGGAAAAATCCTTCACTCACTGTGATACGCTTGAGTGAGAATTCACTCACAAGCATCCCTGACACAGTTTTCTCCAGCTTGCCATCAAGTCATCGGAGCAGCAGCAGCGGTAATCTTGCCCTCCGGGAACTTCATCTCCGTCATAATCGACTTCGGCACTTCCCCTACAAAGCTCTAGCCAACATGAGCACACTACAAGTTCTCTCATTATCCGGGAATCGGATCGGAGCAGTAGAACTCAACCGGATCCGCTTGCCGCGTCTCAAGCAGCTGGACATGAACGACAACCAACTGTTCAAAGTTTCAGGAGCCCCACTCACCAAGTCTATGCCCAATTTGGAGGTGATCGACTTTGGCGAGAACAACATTTCTCGGCTCAATGATGATTTTTTTAGGAACGCCACGCTGAGTCAGATCAATTTAGGAGGGAATGCTCTCCACAAGATCCCTTTTGCTCTGTCCACCATGTACTTGGAGAATCCTTTTGTGCTGAACATGAGCGGAAATCCGCTGCTGAATTTTTATACAGAGAATCATCCCAGTTTTAATTTTTCTGTCATGGATTTGTATCTGACTGAGACGAACGTGAGTTTTTTGACAAGCGAGGAGTTCAAAATTTATCCCAAGCTTCATCGGCTTGTTATCAGAGGAAATCCGCTCAGTTCACTTCCGTCGAATGCCTTCCTTGCCCTCACGCATTTGAACTTGCTGGATTTGAGTGAGAATTACATTACGGACTATCGACAAGACTCCTTCACGGGTCTCATTCAATTGAAATCTTTGAATCTCTCACACAACCGCATCAAAGTCTTGAGTATCTTCCACCCGGACTTGGCTGGACTTCAGGTAAGATCCAGCCAAATAATAATTTCAGTTCTTCCAGTCATGGGGGCTGATGAGAATTATTAATTAGCAATCTTGAGATTACTTCAACTTCTCTCTCTCTCTCTCAGTCAGTCGGTCTACATGGTCAAGTGGATCTTGTGTTGCTCTTGAAGGCAAACGCGGAAAGAACAAACAAAATGGTCACAAAGTGGTTGGCAAATAATAGACAGACTTGAAATCAATCCGGCAAGAGCCTTACGTGCCATACGGAGTGGAGTGATGGAGAGGCTTTAAAATTTCATACTGTCATATGGACGAGAGGTTTTTGTGGTAGAAAATGGTTTAT
>JAQIWI010001409.1:0-16694 GCA_034698825.1 Deuterosminthurus bicinctus | reverse complement strand
ATTTGAACAGAGCTAAGTAGGCTAATTATTACGAGCCTGTGTGACCTTATCCTAAAAGTGGTGCGAGAAAATCCACTTTTACATTTCATTTTCCTTATGACCTTTGGGTAGTTAGGTGCGGGGGGAACGGACGCTATTTGATTGCTACGACTTGCAATTGAGAGTTGATGCATAAACCACTCACACATGAATGCATGGAATACAATACACGTGAGGAAAAAGTTGCTCTGTTGCAACTTGAACAAGCAGAATCAAGTTGGAGCAGTGACAGAAAATACTATTACGTACCTTTAGCTTCTCACTCCTATCGTGAATTGATGCCATTTCTTGACGAACCAAGGACAATTTATCCAAACCGGACTTCATGCTCTCCATCTAAAATTATATAGAAGCAAAAGTAAAGTGCAATGACGGCCTTGCCATTTCACTGATGCACTTAATATGTTTCTTCTTGCAAAGGACGCCATAAGAATTGGGACAGTACGGCACTCAGCAAATCAGAGCAGCGGATGTGCTGGCGTCAGCGAAATTGGAGACAAAAGTCTTTTCATGTTAAGTGAAACGGTAAAGGGAAATAGTAAAATAAGTTGACTTCACTTTGATAAAGAATATCTTGGGAAGCTGTCATAAGAATTCATGGGCTGGCTAGTTTGCAGAAAAATTAGGAGTGGAATAATTTGACGACACGGAAACTAAACTCATACATTCATCCGAAAAAACACAGCTGTGATAACATTAATATTCTCGATAAGTCGACTTTTAGCTTATACATTGTGAAGGGCAATAACTTGCAATATTTGATGCAGTATGACTTACCAAATCTCGTAATTCTAAAAGCTGAGGACTACTCTGGAAAAGTTGATTCTGTTCGCCAATCTTCACAATCATTTCATCCTGCTTTTCCCTGTGGAATAGAAAATGAGATTTTAATTAGATTTATGTTTACTTATACTCGAATCCCCAAGGGCATTAACCACAAACTAAACACGTGTGAAGTCAACAGTTGACTTAGGTGCCATCCTGATGACACACAAACTGAAGGTCATTCAAATTCTATCTTTCACCACTCATCATCACATGACGTGCCTAATCGTATGTAGAGCATCAGGGCTTACTCGTGTTATTATTGTCATAGAAATATTTACAGCTCAATAATTTTCACTTGCTGACCTTGCTAACCATCATCTGAATTATGACTACGGCTCGAATACTCATGGCATAATGATTTGTCGTCTCGGAAAACTTTGGCCTTTGGATGCGACAAATGGTTTAACGCAAACAATGCGATTACATTCCCGATTACGACAAAACAACTGAATATAAATTTAATATTTACATACGCCTAAACAAAGTCCGACCATTCAAGAACTTTGACTTGCAAAACAAAGCTTCAAACACTTTAAAAGTTGTTATGTCGATGTGTGGTGTGGACAGTCTATTTCTAAGAACATTTTGAACTCGGATTCGATTTCAGTAACTTGGAATAAGAATCTCATTGTGAAAACACGACCCAGTCAGTGCATCCGCCCACATGTGGTAATCACAGAGATTCATTCATACTTTTCAAAAGATTTTTCATTGATAGATGTTCAAATTTCCACGAATACAGTGCACTGACTACGTCTCCAGTGATGAGCTGATGCTTCATGTTTCCATTCCATTTACGTAACCTATCAAATTGCTAACCATGGCAAAATTATTCATCCTATCAAAATAAATAAATATATGAACAAATTTAAATTACGTCAAGTCTTTAAGCTCCTTGGCAACATGGGTTAATTCGCTTCCACAAGCTTGTAGTAATCCTGCGACTGCCCCCGGAGGAAAGTCTTTTAGTGGATCAGCATTATTCTGAGGAGGAACTTCAGTAGGAATTGTAACTTGACCTTCTTCATTTGCTTGGCCACCCGGATCACCTTCAGCTGTCTTCTCCATTATTAAGTCTCTTATTTCTACAGTTAACACAAAATCGTCCACTGCGTAATTGCAAACTTGTCCAGTCCTATTCAGACGATTGTCAAATAAACTTGCTAGCTCCTTCGGGTTTCAAAGGTAGAAACTGGAATAATTTTGGAAACTTGAAAAGCTGTTTTGCAGAAGTCAACAATCCTCAAATCGCCCAAATGCGAATTAAAAACACCGATGTGACCTTCTCATCGAGCACGTGTTATAGATTTTTCACACCGGTGTCTGTCAACGTAACAGTCGCACGGCTAATGAACACTGTGGAAATCTTGGTCGATTGAAAAATACAGCACGACTGTCTCGGCAAAAAATATTAAAAATAAAAGAACGTGCTTTAGTTGAGTTTACTATTCTTCAAATTTTGCTAATTCATCAACAAGACACGGAACTTTCATATTCCAGCGCTTGAAAGGCACAAAAAAAGGGCCGCCATAAACGGCAGCATAATGTTGACTCGCGTGAAGCATAAGAGATGCCGCATTTGAGCCACAATTTATTTTGTGAGTTGATCCTCAACAGTAAATATATTTCCTTACTGGCGTAGAGATTTCAAAGAGAGGCTTGTTAAATCCTAAATAAACTACTAACAGTTTGACGCGTAAAAATCGGTACACAATTAGTAGAATAAAAACATGATAATGGCAGCGCTCTTCAGCTCTTTGCAATGAAATGGCCTTTGGCATCATAAGGGGCTGATGTACACTTGCATTGCAAAAAGCGCTCTGGACCCTTTGTTGACATCTTCTGAACGTCCTCAAGGCATCAATAAATTCATAAAAAATTTGAAAGACTATAAAGTACATATAGAACTAAAGCTCCTTGGAAGGGTCTTCGTGGTATCCAGAAGTAAACTATATACGTTAAGCTCTTCTGGAATCGCGTTTAGTCACCAAGACATGAATCTCCATATGGCGGTTGGTAAAAGGAAAGTAAATGTGAATTGTACTTGAAATCCTGGACCTACAAGTCGCTCGATCATTCTCTATATATCAAAAATATTTCTGGTGCCCTTTTCGAGTAAATTTAGAAATCGAAACTCTGGGTCAGTACATAGGAAATTGGAACCAATTCTATGCACTATGACATGATATCTAGCTTGACAGTTCGTGAGAAATTAATGCTAACTACTAACTACTGAATTGATTTCGTTAGTCTTACGAAGAATTTCGGTGCATCAGAAGAGAAAGATGGGGCGTATCCGCAGTTTATCTCGTCGCAATAAATTGGTAATAGCATCCATTATAATCGAACTTTCCCGAATTTGTGCATACAAGTTTCCTCCAATGGTTTATGAACTCCTGCAATTAAAAAATGGCAGCAATAATCTATTGCCCACACGACACGCGTCCGCATCTTTGTGTCCTAATTGGTATACGTCATGAAAGGCGAAATTAAAGTATAATTGGCGGAAACGAATAGTGAGGACACTGGAGGTGCCACACGACCAAGCTCATTTGCCCGAACGGCGTCCACGGAAACAAGACTGATGGGAATATGATGGTACAATTTCGGTGTATCTTAGTTCTAAGCCTTCTGGTTTTACTCCAGGTGAGTGTTTCAACTTTGTAAGTCATTAAAGTAATGATTTATACCGGTATATATAAGAATAAACTAATCTTGATTTTATTTACAATCGAGGCTTCGCTTTCGGGCTCTCAGAAAGCGGGTAAGTGAAGTTACAGATGTAAGTTAATCCCAGACATGAGATTGTTAAGTATATTTTGTATTTAGCTGGAGGCAAGACTAAGAAAGTATCGAAGAAAGCGGGACCTAGTATAGCGGCTGCTCAAAGCTGTACATGCACCACAATCGGGGGTGGTGAGGCTACGGAAATCATCGAGGAGACGGTTGTAACAGGTAGTGGAGGCGGGGGAGGTGGTGGGTCGACAATAATAACAGAGGAAACTGAAATTGTAGATGGTGGTGATGCTGGCGGTGATTTCGAGTGGGAATGGAGTACCGAAACGGAGGAGGGAGGTGCGGAAGTAGAAGCTGGCGGAGAAACTGGATTTGAATGGGAAATCGGAGGCGGTGCCGAGACCGAAAGCGGAGGCGGACTGGAATGGGAAATGGAGGCTGGAGGGGAAGAAGGCGGTGGCATGGGTTGGGAATGGAGTACCGAAAGTGAATCTGGAGGCGAGAGCGAGAGTGGCGGTGGAATGGGATGGGAATGGAGTACTGAGGGTTCAGAAGATGGAGGTGGAGCATGGGGCTCAGAGTGGGGCTGGAGTACAGAGGATGGTGGTGGCTGGGGGTTAGGTGGTAGTGCTGACGGTGGTTCAAGCTGGGGATTCGGGGATGGAGGAGGCATGGGTCTTGGAGGTGGAATGGGGTTAGGTGGGGATGGAGGATTCGGAGGTGGAATGGGTTTAGATGGGGGTGGAGGATTCGGAAGTGGACTTGGAGGGGGGCTCGGAGGTGGAATGGGTTTAGATGGGGGTGGAGGACTCGGAGGTGGAATGGGTTTAGATGGGGGCGGAGGATTCGGAAGTGGACTTGGAGGGGGGCTCGGAGGTGGAATGGGTTTAGATGGGGGTGGAGGATTCGGAGGCGGAATGGGTTTAGATGGAGGTGGAGGACTCGGAAGTGGACTTGGAGGAGGAATGAGTGGAGGTGGCAGCCTGGGAGGAGGTGGATTGAGTGGATCCTTCGGCGGTGGACTATCACGAAAAAAGCGGTCAATTATCCGAAATGCTCTAGACTGTTCCGAAGACTCAGTTCTGGCTCTCAATGCAGCCTACCACAGCACCAACCCCATGCGCACCCCATTTCTACTTAACCCACTGCAAGCCAATCGGCCAAAAATAGCAAAAGCAGAGACGACAATGGATATGGAAACAATGGACTGTGTCTGTGAAGGCGGCTCTGAAGTAACATCAGTTACGACAAATGGCTGCGACTGCGGTAAGGGCCGACGTAAAGTCATCAAGAGAATCAAGAAGAAGAAAAACGGGGGTAAGAAGAAGAAGGGGAAAAATAAGATAATTAAGCGCATGAAGAATGGAGGCCGTCGAAATGGGATGCAGCGTTTACGTCGAAATGGCTTGGGTGGTCGACGAAGACTTTTAAATCGAGGTGGTGGTGGTATGCTACGTAATCTTGGTATGTCTCGTGGTCTCCGTCTCAACCGAGGTCGCATGCTCAAGGGAGGTCGTGCTCGTCGCCGTAATAACAGAGTAAGACGTCGAGTTGGTGGTGGTAATGTCCGTCGAGCTCCAAGGACGTGGAAAAATAATCGCAAAAGTATGCAAAAACTTGGCACAGCAAATATGCGTCAAAAGGCTACCAAAACGCAGCGTAAGAAGAATATGCGCTTCTCTAATGGCGGCATCAAACGACAAGCGGCCAAGAAACAAGCCCAGACTTACAATAAGTTGGGCAGTACGGGACTGAAGCTGGATAAGCGAATTAAGAAGAGAATTGTGAGGAAGGATAAAAAGAAAGCAGCGCCGAAGAAAGCATCAAAGAAAAACAATGGACCGAAAACAGCTCAAAAGACAGCACCTAAAACAGCCCAAAAGACCGCACCCAAAACGGCTCAAAAGACCGCACCAAAGCAGCAGGCATCTGGTTAACTTTTACTTCCTCATTAGTTTGAATTGTTAACGAGCCTTTTGAAATAAATTGGACGATTAACTCGTACTTTCCCGAAAATCTGAATTTGCCATGCTTACTTTCATTGTCCACTGTCACGTCATCTCAGGACCGGAAATGATCGCTTGAAATTAAATGACATTTGCATGTTTAAATAATTATATTGACGTGTCACGTGTCGCTAAACTATCCAAATCGACACATAATTTGCCAGTATCATTATAGGATTGGGTGTCATGCGAAGTCAATTTTCATTTTTCATCGAATTTCCTGCACGACAAGTTCACTCTTCAGTGAAATCAAGGATTTTAATGCACAGAGGTTGACAGTTTGCTGTAGAGGACAGCAGCCATTACACTTCCTAGTAGGTGGTCAGTTCAGTTTTCAATTATGGGAGTTAAATAAAGTGACATGGCAATAAAGTTTCTTGTTTTCGTAATATTCGCAGGCATTCTGCAGGTATGCTACTACTTTACAAGTATGAATTGACGTACAAATTTGAGTTCTAATGATTTTTCCTTAATTCAAGTCAACTTTTATCGTCCCCGTGCAAGCTCAATGGAAGGTAGAGGAGCCATTTCAAGTGGATGAAGACGGCACGGGTATAACTTTTCCCTGAATACTCACAAATAGATTCAATCATTTAGGTTGGATTTCAACTTGCTGGATGCTTACACTTTGTTTGTTAGCGTAGTAACGGATGAATACGGACAGGTAATACCTGACGATGGCGACATCTACGTCACAGACACCGACGGAGATGGCAATGGCGATAGTTTCGAGGTGGGCGGACACACTATAGACGTAATCACCGAAGAAAATCCTGATGGTACAGAGAGGGAAGTGATAATTATAGACGGCGAAGAAGTTCCAATTGAAACGGATGGGGAAGGTATCACAGTCGTTGTGGATGGTGACTACGACACGGATGGAGACACGACAATAATTATCGAAGAAGTTGACCCTCCACCAGACATAATATCTCCTGAGCTAATCTACCCTGAACCTATTGGACCGGAAACGACGCAAACACCGATTGTAATTTATCCAACTGAGCCACCAATTGTCATCTTACCACCACCAACAACAGCACCACCTGTAACACAAGCTCCTCCACCTGGTCCAACCCCCAACAACACCTGCGGTTGCCCCATTATAATCAACAATATAAATAAAAACATCATTGGCTTTAAACCTGGCAGAGGTGGAAGGAAAAATGTTGTGATCAAAAGAAAAGGTCAAAAAAAACGTGTGTTACGGGTTTTGCCGGGCACCAAACGTCGGATCATGTCACGCCGCAATCTCCAACGTAATTTAGCCAAATCGTCTGGTGCAGGGAATGTTCAAGTTTACCGTGTCTTGAATAGGAGAGGGAGAAAGCCAATAATTGTACGAAATTTGAGGAAGCGACCTGAGCCTGTCTTTCGTGTGCGACCAACATCAAAACGTAAAGGCACGCTAAGCTGGAGAAAAGTAAGTCCTTTGAGAGCTAAGAGACTGCAGAAGCTTGGATTTACAGTCGGTAAGATAGAAAAGAGAGTGAACCGGCCTGGTAAACAGCAGAGGCAGTTGTCTCAAAATAAGGTCATGCGCTATCGCAATAACAATAATGGCGTCCAGCAAAGAACAGCAAACACAAATGAATGGAAGGAGCTTGGTTTGAAGATGGAAGGGAGACTTGGAAGGAAACCTGCAAAGAGGGTCAAAGGGAAACAGCAGAAGCGGATGATAGGTTGATAGAATAAAAACTTAATAGTTAGTACAATAAATAAATAAAATAACAATAAAATCACATTGAAATGAGTTAATATTGCATTTAATTAAAATTAAATGAATTTAAAACGAGATTACTTGACAAATAACTTATTGCATGATAGTGGCAAAACATGAAAACTTTATTCAATAATGCTGACTACACAAGAGACTACCAACATGACTAGAGACCAGACGGCGTGACATCTGAAACAGTACAGAAGGATTGATTAGGCTTGGAAATCAAGCTCATTTAATGGCAAAAATATAATCAATCTCACCAATAAGGCTTTTCTTTGGACCGCTTAAGTTGAACCTTGAGCCGTTTTGGACCAACTTGGAAACCATTCATAGCTTGAATGGCCAGCTGAGCACTTAACGGATTGTCGTAGGAGACAAAGCCAAAGCATTTAGACAAATTCGTGCTCTTATCCACAAACACTTTAGAAGACAACACAGTACCAAATGGTAAAAAAGCTTGAGCTAGATCCGCGTCTGTGAATTCCTGAGGTAGGTGATAGATGAACAAGTTGGACCCATCAGGGCCCTCCATTTGAGCCTGACAACCCAGAAAATTGGTACGTACCAAATTAAATACTCTATTGATAATATAATACAAGAGACTTACCGTTTGAGCAGTGCTAGAAAGATTGTTTAAAGTGTTCAGGTTACCCTGATTCGAAACACTTTGCATTAAATTCGACAAAGAGAATGTCCCCATGCCTGGTGAGGATGATGGGAACATGTTGGTGTTCGCATTTGAAAGAGTTGGTGTGGTCGGGGATTGAGGCACAGGTGGCGTTTGAGTGGTGTTGGCTGCCGTCGCAGACAATGTTGCAAGTAGCGTCAATGCTGCTAGGTCTCCCGTCGATTGAAAGCCTGCCAGCCCGTTTAAGGGACCTAAATTATTTGCGCCGCTGGGGTTAATTGCCGGCGTTGCTTGAGGTACTCCGCAGGTATGGGCGGCTTGTTGTTGTAATAGTTGGAGCAACTGGACCATGATTTTATAAAACAACGCATTGAATGCTAAATAATATCTTCAGTTAATTGAATTAGACGTATTTCTATGTGCATCATTATTTTTTGCAAGCTTAATTAAGTAACTTACAGCAAGATATTGAGCCTTCTGTGCAAGTGCTGGGTCAACCAACGACGATGGATTTACTGCAGGAGTGGCAATAGGTCTCTCCTTTTGGGTGTCCGCCATCTTGACAACCAATGGCGCAGAACATCCCTTCATGGACCAACAAATTAGCAAATAAGAATTCAAGAAAATCCGCTTAATAAAACTAGAACTAGAAATCTCACTTCCATTATTGTGGATTGATGCATCGTTTTAATGGCATTCAATGCACAAGCTTTTGAAGCAAATGTAACAAAGCCGCATCCTCTGCTGATCCCGTTCCCGTCCCTCAAAATGGAACACTCTTCAATAAGCCCAAACCGGCTAAACATATGCCGCAAGTCATTCTCCACAAACTTTTTCGAGATCATCCCAACAAAGATTTTCCGCTCTAAAACAATTAAATCTTAATCATTAGCGAATTCTATGGAGATTTTTTGATGAATTTTGCGTTACCATGTCGATTCTCATTGTCTGCTGGCTTCATTTGTATCGGATGGTTCATCTACGAAGTGAAAATCATTAGTTTCTGAATGAATAACGTGACTGCATGGTTTGGTTACCACGGAGACTTACGCCGGCCAATGTCTTCAAGTTATGACATGCATTCTGCGCATCCAGAGCAGATTTACGAGTGTAGTATGTGATGAAGCAGCAACCTACAGGGGTAAATGAGTTTTAAAACGAGATGTTTTCTCTAATGAGACGCCAGCAGGTCTGGCATTTGTGTATGCGCAAGGATTCATAATTAACCTCGACTGTGCTTCGTCGCCTTGTCCCGAAGCACGTTGATTAGATAGATCCGTCCAAATTCTTCAAAGTGCACCCTCACATCGTTCTCGTTCCAAGTCTTTGGAATTTGTCCGACAAACATTTTGATGGCGTCTGAATCTGGCATGTCATTCATCCTTAAATGCAATAAATTGTTACTTCAATGCATTGTTACGTAATCCCACTGAGGAAGAAAGACATAAAGTAGCTACATTATTTTTTTGGAAAGCACAGAATAGCATGCAATATAACACTGGACTTTAGGCTATAGCTTTGAGATATGGGCTCCCATAGCTACAGGATACGAGATTTCATTAGTAATGTACTGTAATGCTGCTTGCAGAATAAAGGAGTAGGGATGTTCCGGTGTAGTACAAAATAAATACATGTGCGCTTTCGAAGGTGACAGTTGCCAAAGAATGGGACTTTTGGGATGATTGATTGATTCTTCGACAGTGGTGTACTTGAAATAGAAACTCATTAAGGCTCTTTTTTCTACTACCTTTTCTTTGGGCCATTTCTTTCATTTCAGTCGCAAATGATGCAAGCTCCCAGTTCTTTTGTCTGGGAAAAAGATTTGGATTTTTTTATCCAGACTAAATTTATCCTGTAACTTAGCAACGAAACGTTGGTAAAACTGAAATCACCTGCCCTAAAATTTCTTGCCTGCAGCCTTCTGCTTCAATAAGCATTATGACATAAATGCCTACCGTTCTGATAAAAAACTTAATTAAATTTTTTAAGCTAACAGAACAAATACTTAATGACAATTAGTTCAAATACAGCACAACTTACTTGGCTTTCTACGGACGATCACGATGGACGCAACGACGAAGAATAAGACCGAGACAAAGACAAAAGACAGAACGACACCACAGATTAATCCACAGGAAACAGAATGGACAACGTGCGACAAGAGAGACAGTTGTATGAGCAATGGCGGAGAGGACGGAATTGATGACTTTTCGGTTTCTCCGAATGAACAAAGTGTCGCACCATAATGTACGTTCGTCATTGCGCATGCTGTTGTTGACACAAGCAGAAATAGCTTTCTTTGTAATTAGAAGAGTGAAACCCGGATTTTAGTCTCCATAGTTTTTGTAAGACGGAGACCCAAGTACGAAGAAAAATTAAACCAGAAAACAGTTAGCAAAATACATTTTTGGTAACATCAAAAACAAAATGTCACCATCACCACCGCGACAGCAATTTAATATCCAATCGAAAATTTCACTTGAAAATGCATATTTTTCTTTCATAACCAGAGGGAAATGTCATCTCACTACCAAAATGAACATGAAATTATGTTTGTTTTATTGACCAAACAACTGTGAGATGAATGAGAAATTTGCAACTATATTTGTCATCTCTATGTGCAGTCCATTGAACATGTGAAAAATGAAAGCATCATCATCTTCTTTGCAAACCATATTGCCCAACAATTGTAACTCCATAATCCCAAAGTTACTTAAACTGCATAAGTGTGACTAATTGCATAGTGTCATTATGTACTTGTATAGGTACCCCCTTCACTTCCCCAAACAGCCATCATAGTCAGACATTCGCACCTCCATTTAAAGCACAAGATATGAACTGCACAGATCTCATCGATCAAAAAGGAGCTATTGCTATTGCCAGCAACAGATCGAACCAATAGCCTTGGCTGCAATGCTAAGGAATTGCATTATAAAAGGCAGCTCAACCAGGTGAGTTGGTGTTTTGTGTGGGTAGGGATTGGAAAGGTACTTGAGTTAGTGTGCTTTGCTTGTGTGGGCGAAGGTAAGAGAGAGATTCAAGTTAGACAAGGAGCGTGGTTGGGTGCCGTGAGTACCCAGAACTCTCATCTCAGTACCAAGTCGTGGCTTGAGGAACTAACACACATTATTGCAGTGTCTGCAAAACCATCGTGAATGCTCCACTTGGTGAACGTGAGACAGCCAGCTTTCCCTATGCTATTTTAATGTGAGGATTCGTGTATGTTTGTGTGAGTGTGTGCTATCAATCAATCCCCCTTGCCCTTGTGACCTGTTATGGTCACAGCAGTGGACATTGTAAATGGCTATTTCTTGTGACCACCGGAGGAAAGCAATGAGTGTCCCAAAGTGTAGATCAACTCTTATGTGCCAATTAAGTTTATTTTCTATAATTTTTGGAATCATAATTGGACCTACATTGGCTAATGGTAAGTATGCTTGAATTGCACGTGGAGGAGGACTTGAATGCTCTCAAGTCGTCCTCACGTATTCAAATTAAATAACATGACAACATGTAGTATAAGAACTACTTTGGATTCATTTCCTGTAGCCAAAGTGCTCTTCAATGACAGTGTGTGCTTTGAAATTTGTGATGCTCTTTTATTAGTATGAAGGAGTGGTACAGAGAGCTTGATTTGCCATCATATTTTACCTCAGCTTGAAGGTTGTTTCAGTTAAAAAATGTGAGTTTATGGGTAAGAGACTTGAGGCTGTGAACCGCCCTTTCCTCCACCTATATATACACTCACTATCTTAAGATGCTGTGTTAAACGTGTCTCTCGGCATTGTTGTACATGACTTTCCACAGGATATGCATATGAGATAATGGCCCAAGCTTTTAGCACAGCCCAAGGTAGCAAGCTCTCCTACTTATTTGCTCTCATTGTAGCAATTATAACAATGATGTTAGGGTGACATGCAAAAAAATAGTCCATCTATGTTTTTCAGTTGATATGTACACATCCAAAACGTGCTCATTCATTCCAAAGGCCGTATGTGGGCTTTGTTGCAGGTAGAGCCAAAATGTGCTAGGCTGAATAATAATGCGGATTGTTGTGCTTTTACTGCAGTAATTTTTTACTGTCACAAATCCACTAACATATAGACGCCTTGTGACCGACCGAATGAGCCTGAGTATCTTTTCCACGATCCAATCTTCAGATTAGACTTTATGGTATCGCTCTTCCCGTTTAAGTTCCCTTGGTTCAGTTTAGATCATGTGGAGGGAGTTAATATGTACACAACATCACCCACATTCAATTTTACCACCATCGCATTAAATGAGTTCATTCAGGTCAGTCTCACATGCTTTCAGGTCGTAAAGGGACTTTGAATGCATGCCCATAATAAGAGTATCTGAAACGTACATACGATCAGGCGTTGCAATGTAATAAAAAGGTGCCGCGAAAATAAATGCAAAGTGCACTTTACACCAGACAGGAGATATATAAGCTTGAGAACTGCCTTTCATACATGCAGACAACAATAATGCGAAGACTCTTGAGCTGTCCACGTCCCTCTCATCATCATCTTTGGTCCCACACATTGAGAAATATTATTCAAGGATACACCCACGCAAAATATTACCAAGTTTTGCCCTCAGCCTCATTTTCGCACACATGCAACAACAAAAATAATGGCGAGTCCTCTCTAAAGTTCAGCCTCTTCCTTGTCATCATTCTAAAAGCTCCTCACACACACTTTCAAACACACACGCTCACATGAATTTTTGCAGGTCAAATCTGCGATTGTCTGACGTGTGAGCGTGTGACTTAATCAAGATGATTAAGCGACTTGGGTGTCGTGGTATGTCATCGTTGCCATAGTAACATGCAAATGAGGAGGTCAGTCAAGATGTCGTGCAAGTCGGTGCGAATGTGTGAAAGAAACCGGCTTTTATTTCCAGTTCAAAGCGTCGCTTCTTTTGGCAAATGGAACATAAGATAAAGTTCAGAGTAAATTCTTCTGTGTGTTGATCAGGGTAAATGGTCCTCGAGCTTCAATGAACTTGCATGGTTTAATGTGTGTTGTAGCTACTGTGTACCATGGCGGTAAGTGTGAGATGATAACGTAGAGATGATAGATTTCGTTGAAATTCACTCTGTTTCCGCTTTAGTGGCTCCAACTTTATGTTGATTCGGACGGAAATTTGAGCCGGCGGATCTAGTTGGATGGTCCGATTCGATGTGCGTTGAAAAAATAATAGACTTCAATTGAAATCAAACCATTAAGCTGTAGGGGTTGAGAAGGCACGAGTACATTCAAGTGTAAAATGGCACATGCTTTCACAGACGGAAGAGTAAATCAACATATCAACGTCAAATGTCAAAGTTATATTCAAGGTGGTTTTTGAACTCTTTTTTTTTGCTGTTGTACGAAATTAAAAGCTACGTACGCGTAGGAAGACACACTTACACATGTACACACATACAACGCACATTTTCCTTTGAATATTGCTCATGTGAGACAAATCTTTGAAGCATGTACTAAAAGACGCTTTAGATTACACTAGAAATGTTAGCGGTTACAATTGCCATTGTGGTACAGATGCTTTCAGAGACTTGTTTCTTTTGATTAGAAGACAGAGGAAATGATCTGATTAGTTTTTTATTTGATTGTTGAAAATTTCTTTGTTATTTATTGTTTGACCGCAGGAGCCGGCCGGCGGTGTGCCTGCAATAAAATGAATTAAACGGAGATTAGATTGATTTCTCAATTTTTTTGTCCCCTCTCAATCAAATGAAAAGAATAAAATTCTAACTGTACACAAAATTGGGAAATGAATTGTACAGTTTTTGGCATTTGTTTGTGTGTACGTATTGTGTACGTGTGTGTGCTCTCGAAAGAGGCAAAATTGAGTTGATGATTGGTAAAAATCAACAGAGATTGATGGGCAAAATTCTTTCCTTGGAAGACCATTCAGTCAGACAGTCGTTGCTGCTGGGTGGCGATGGGATTTTCCTAGGGCTTTTGGGGTTAGTGGAACGATTCTTGGATCATTATGTTCCCATGGTATTATATTGAAGGACGCCATGCTGATGATTTTTTCACATCATTCATTCCCTTTGTATGTTGCTGTGAACGTGTGGATGAGTATTTTATTTACATTATGAACCCCTCTTGTCATTAATTGGGAGCGGACCTGAGCTTGATTGCCTGTATACATTCTCATCCGTTGGGATAGTTAACATGGCTTTCACATTGATCAACTGATAATGTGCATTACAAAGGCTCATATATTTGAGACAGAGAGCATGTAGTGTCGCTTAGAATTAACTCCCTTGCCACTTTGAGTCCACAAGTTCCTCTTCACTACAACTTAATTGCATTGAAAACGAGGTGACAAAGGATGCACATCATAATGCGGGAATGAATAGGGAAATGTTGTAGGTGAGAACATTGTAGGTGTATTGTGCTAATAGCTGAGGAAGAGCTTGTTGTCTTTATTACTTCATTTTTTGCAGTGATTCAGCGATGTCCGTCTTCATCTTCTGGCTCTTATAAGCGCAGACGTTCCCTATTTTTTTCTGAACTACCAAGTCCACCACAAGTTTCTGTTAGTTTTGATTTAAGCTAACAGTTTTGAATTGGATGTTGAATGTTAGTTTTGACCATAATACTACTGGCAAGGTCCCGCTTGAGGTTTTCTATAATACATGTAATTCCATATCTGTTTCACATTTGCTTATTATCTGTCCCTTCTCCATTTCACTTGGAGTTTGTGAATGCATTGTGCATAATGAAATCAGACAAAAAGAAGGAGCATGGACATGGCTGTCTCATGTAAAACAAAGCAAGTATAGTCCTCATTCAAATTTGAACAGTCACAGTTCCCTTGGGGAATTGAAATATAATTTTTTCTCCGCTATAATTGTAACCACACAACCACTTTTTTCCGACCTTGGATCAGGTAACTTAATAGGAATTGACTGGAATGAATATATTTTAGGTGGTGGATGATTTTCCCGTATCCTCTCGCTCGAGGATGAGTGATGATGTTGAGTAATGATGACAGCATTGGGACAGTGCCTCAAGCGCTTCCTAATGTTTCCTTGCTCATCATCATATCCAAGTCATCACGAGCAGTTGAAAGAATGAGTCAGAAAATTTCACTAGCTGGGGAAAAATCAATGGCAATTGTGAAGCCATCATTGTGGTCTACAATTTGCTCAGATGCGTAACAAAGAGGTTGGCCAAAAACTGTTTTGAAAAGTAGCGTAATAGTTTCTCTGAAATGTGTGTGCTATACACAATTGAGATATGCGTAAAAGGGGGAAGCGTAACTTGTGCGGGTGTGTGTGTCATAATGTGCAAAATCTTTATCATTTAACTTAACGGAATGGTCACAGGACCATTCGCCGATGATGAGGTCAGTTTTGTTGGCGGGGGTGGATATTTTTTTTTAAATTAATTAAATATTTTTAGCTTGAAACAACAACTAGTTGGTTAGTGACATGGTTAAGAAAACATCGAGTTTACACGGCATTTATATACTAGGACTGCTCATCACCCTTTTTCTTGGGACATGAACTAACAAGAAAGGACAGAGAGGATTGTTATTGTGAGACTAACAGAGATTTTGATTGGGATGCACCATCAACAGAGCGGATCAGGAAGTTGAAACTTGTTTGATGCTTTCCCGAGATCCCTTAAAAGTTGAGGAGGTTATTTCCTCTTCAGTTCCTCCGGATGGATACGCTCCCCCTCTTCATTCGCCTTTAAAAGTGTGTGTGTATATACCAAACATGATTATTAACAGCTTTACAAACTGCACGCTACGCGTACCAAGTTGATACGTTTTTTGTCTTCTCCGAAGTACTCACGTCACACTGTATATCTACAGTCGAATGGCAGTCAAGTGTGACAAGTCGACAGAGTGGAGGTCAATGTAAAGTACAGCGGGACATGGATGTGATAGAGAGAAAAGATTGTCCAGTGTGGCGATGAGTCTTGGGCTTTGGTGTGGCATTCAAGCATCAACACTGTCGGATGTTTACAGTCTGGAGGGCTGTGCTGAGTGACAGGGTTAAATGACCGCATCATAAAGCTATCATAATTAAACTACAATAAGGGACTTTATAAAGCTCTTAAGGACAGAGACAGCCATGGTCCGCTGATTATTAAAAATCCCTCTCCTATATTACTTCCACATGCTTTCCTCATATACGGATTTTTATTAAGTAGATTCATATCAGCTTACCTCCCAAACTATAAAGTATACGTGCGTTGATTTTTTCCGTCTTGTGCTTCTTCATGATGCTTTTGATAAAAGCATATGAGAGCGCGAGAGAAACCATTAGTATCCCCTTCCTCTCCACCTTCCATTATTGCAACGTCAATTAGCTTGCCATATAATCCACTCGTTGGCTTACTGTTTGAAACTGAGCCCATCTAAATTGTTGTTTTATATATCGCTACTCCATTTTTGTCGTCAGTCTGTTTGGCTTGGGTTGTTGACTCTTTGTTTGCTCTGTGGCTGAAGGAAATTACGGGAAATTGGAAAATCCGTAGTGTTCGGCTCTTTTTCGAAAAGCAACAAGTCATATTTGTCGGTAGAGACTCATAAAATGAAGCCAAATCCAGCGCCCACGATCCCGTAGCATATACAGAGGGGACACCATATTGATTGTTTTCGCGCATAATTCTGCAGTTTCACCACTATACACCCTGTGCCAGAAAGAGGTATACACTTTGTTTCGTTAATAACTTTTGAAGTTTTGAAGCTATCGGCATGT
>JAQIWI010001408.1:0-16702 GCA_034698825.1 Deuterosminthurus bicinctus | reverse complement strand
TGTCCCCCCTCCCTGCCCACTAATCAGACACGCCCCTTTATCGATCCACCCTGTTTACCAAGCTTGAGCAGCTGCTCTGATCCGTGGGTCTCTTAGCAACTTCCTTCACTGAAATTACTGAGTTTTCAATGAGAATGCATGGGAACCAAATCGCAAGAATGTTCACATAAACACCAGCCACCAAAATTACAATACATGCGCTCAATCACGTCAGGCTAAGTTCTACCTACAATTTAGTTGAATTACTGTGGAGACAGTCGTCATAGTGACAGCCAATGTGCCAGAATTTGTTTTAGTTTACCTTTTGTTAGGCGTGTCTTTGCTGGTTTGTTTTACTGAGCACTGGCGAAAAAACCTTCCCCGGCTTGATAATTGCAACGTCCAGCTCAGCATCCTACATGGAATTTAGTTCCACGAGGAAAACTGAGCTGGGCTTTTGCTGCAACTAAAAGAGTAGCGAGCGTCAGCCTGAAGTGGACCAAGATTTCTTCAGTACTATTGGGCACTAGCTTGTTTGTGTGTGCTCTTATGGAGTGTGATTGTTAGGCATTTCGTGTATATGCACATGTAAACAAGTTGTGAGAAAATGCACTTGGTTCAAGGTTATGCTGAAGTAAAGAGGATATGGAACGTGTGTGTGTGTGCAGACGAGAAGGAAGGGTGAAAGTCTTTAAAACGAAGATGCACAGCTTGGGATGGCTGGAGGGCTGAAGTGAGATGACGACTCGCTTTTATTCACGCTCCGCTGATTTTGTCTATTAGATTGTTTCTTGAGATCTCTGGAATTTTCCACACAAGCTTACTTGGTCATGTTATATGCTGTAGCCAAAAGGAAACTGGAATTGGAACAGTCATATTCTATAGATGCTTACATAAAGATCTCATCAGTATTCAATACATTTTTATCCATTTCAAAGACTGACTGACAGTCTCAGAGCAGAAGTCCGAGTTGAGTTTCCCACAGGGAATCAGATCAAGTGGGTGATGAAGATGAACGAGAAGCTCAGCTTTAATTTAGACTTTGATGAAAATATAAAGCAAAACATTTGGGGTCAAAGCTATCCAGCGACATATTCCAGGCAATATTGCCGACAACATTTCCAGCAACACAAACATCACAGACTTGGTCTGTCTTGACTCTTGAGCAATCCATGTCGGGTGAGTAATGAGACCAATGGAGTTGTAAAAGTCAACAATATTAAGTTATAATAAATTATTAATATTTATTTACTTCTACTTCCCTTATCGCACTTACAGTTGCATTGACATATTAAAATTACAAGATGTTCAGTTAAAAATTTGAGCTACTTATGAGCTACCTATGGCCAGGTCATATTCTATTCTACCAGTATTGGGTGGTCCCCTATTTGATTGGTTCATCATTCTTAGCCAGTTCACTGTAGACCTTCCGTAGGAAAAACATTCAATAAGGTCACTTGCTATAAATAAGTTGAATGGATTCTTTGACAATTTTTCACTGAATGCATCGCCATTCACAAGTCCAATGACACATGGCAGGTGTTCAACACCTTTTACAGTGCTTTTTCTCG
This sequence comes from Deuterosminthurus bicinctus, assembly GCA_034698825.1. Lineage (NCBI taxonomy): Eukaryota > Metazoa > Arthropoda > Collembola > Symphypleona > Bourletiellidae > Deuterosminthurus > Deuterosminthurus bicinctus. The sequence continues at coordinate 15,152 of JAQIWI010001408.1, read as the reverse complement.
TCGTCAATTCGACAGTAATTATGGTTAAAGAGTTCATACGACGGTAAAATGGACAGACTTTGTGTTTACAATCCAGAACTTTTAGTATGTTCATTGTGCATGAAGTCATGGACAATGCAATGGGGTGAGATGTCGAGTACTACTAATAATCATGTCACTCCTCAGCCATCTCTTTTTGGGAGGTGGACATTCATTTTTTTATATTTATTATTGTTATCATTAAGTTTAGATTTTCAAATCTTTTGTATCTTACCATCACTTAATGGCCTACTTTAATAAGGCTTAAACATCTCAACGAAAGTGGAATCAAAAATCATTGCATTTCCACAACCAGTCAAAGACTCCTGTAATCTTGCCATTATTGTATACGCAGGCTTCTTTACGTTGGCTTCAAAGTAACTGGAAGATAATGATGGTGAAGGCGAGAAGAATGCCCGTCCATGAGGATGGCTCCTAAAGAATCAGTGGGACAACTCAAGTCCCCGATGAAAAGTAACGTTGAAACCAGCAGGCTGTGGCAATGGAAATGTATCTATAAATCGGAAATAGCCCGTCCATTAAGATTCCTCTTGAATGTTCACTTAGACTACGGAAGTCCCCAGTGCAATGTTACGCCGAATGCAGCAGGCTGTTGCAATGGGAATGTATCTAATAAATCGGTAACAGATTCAGTGAATATACAAATCAAAATGCATAAAAATTACACGAGTATAGTTGTCAATTCATTTACCAGGCAAAGTTTGATAGATTTAAAGGCAATTGGCTCCAGTATTGTGAGCGTACCAATTGGTCTCTGCGTGCCACTAATTATTCGATTGCAGTATTTCGAACTATATTGAGCTCTCACCGGTTCAATTCAGAAATTCTCAACTTGTTACAACATCCCCGCTGCTCTGTGAGTCTGTCAGCAACGTCCGCGTCCACCGCTGTAAGTGCTGACACATGCATCCAGGTTTTCAAGGAGAATGCATGAGGAGCCAAGCCACAAGAGCTATTCACGGTAACACCAAAGCTATATAAATGACAACAAGAAATTAATGCGTTAAGTCAAGTCAGAATGAATTGTAATTAAAACACGCACCTTCATTATAACACTGACCTTTGCCATTGACGTGAAAGTCGTCCTCAGCTTGATTATTGGAATATCCAGCTCAGCCTCCTGCACTGAATTTGATTCTGTGAGGATAACTGAGCTGAGCCCTTGCTGCAACTAAGCGCAGAGAGCGTCAGCTTGAACTGGACTGAGATTTCATTTGTAGTTCTGAGTCCTGACTTATGCGTGTGTTCTTATGGAGTGTGACTGTTGGGCATCTCGCGCAAATTATAACAAGCTGTAAGAAAGTTCGGTCGGCACATGGCTCAAGATAATGCACAGAAGGAAAGAGAAGGAAAGTTTGTGTGTGCAGACGAGGAGGAAGGGTTAAAGTCTTGAAAAGAAGATGCAAAGCTTGGAATGGCTTGACTGCTGAAGCGAGTTTATCACTTGTAATTATCACGCTACATTTCCTTTGTGTATTGGATTGCGTCTTGAGATCCCAGGAATTTTCCCCTGTGTCCCTGTCGGTAGTGTTTTGATGGTTTTCAAGTTGAGCTGATCAATTGCCTTAACACTCCATGTGTGAATTATTCCGCCAGGTAATATGTCATCCAGTACGAGATCCAGTCTTGCAGCTTCAAAATTCTGCAGTTCGTCCACTAGAGAAATCTGAAGCAGTTGATCATTTAAAAAATGTTGAAATGTTTGAGCAATCCAACTTGAGTGACTTATTAGGCGAATGGAGTTGTAAAATTCAACAATATTTAATATAATAATAATATTTATTCACTGATACTTCTCTTATCGCACTTACAGTTTATTTGACACGTATGCACGAATACCCAAATTACAATTTATACTTGAAGAATATTATTAATTTTGCAAATAAATTCTGGCTATAAGTGTTGACTAATGATGTGGAGATGAAACTGCTCCCTTGCAAGTAATCGAATAGATAACCAAAGAACATTATAGGTACAGATTCCATGCGACCATAGTAATCATGGGTAGCTGCCATCCATAAGTTAAGAAGCTGAACATTTTCAATACTAAAGCACATCAATTGCGCTGATTCAAAAGAATTGCCACTGTGTAAGTTTCAATGGGACATAAGCACACTTCAATCTCCTCCTCAGTAATCTCACTCTAGGAGGACAGGTATTTTTTATATTTATAATTGTTCTATCATTAGTTCAGATTTTCAACTCTCTATGCCCTTATCTTCCCTTAATGGCGTACTTCCATAAGGCTTTAAAATCTTGTTGAAAGGAGAACTAAAAATCAGTGCATTTCCACAATCAGTTGCAGACTCAACTATTATGTTGCATAATTCTGTACGTGGTCTTGCTTGGCAGCATCTTCGGGTTAGAGTGCGGACACATTGATCCAGGTTTTTTGGGCATTAGGGCCAAACCACAAGAGCTATTCACATAAACGCCCAAGCCACAAAAATGTCATGTGAGACTAAATTTATGTTTACAATTTGATTGTAATTAAAAGTGGAATGCACGAACCTTCATTGCAGAGACAGTCGTGATAGAGGTAGCCACAGTGCCCGATTTTTAAAGTCACCCCTTTAGGTAACTTTTGAAAACTGAGCACTAGCGTAACATTCGTACCCAGGTTGATTATTGTTGCAAGGCCCAGTCCAGCTTCCCAGACCGAATGTGATACCTTGTGGAAAACTGAGCTGGGCTCCTGCTGCAACTAAAAGTGCAGAGAGCGCCAGCCTGAACTGAACGAAAACTTCTGCAGTTATGTTGGGTTCTTGCTTGTGTTTGTGCGTTCTCACGGAGCGTTATTTTTAGGCATCTCATGCAAATCCAGCAAGCTGGAAGTAAATTTAGCTGGCACGTGGCTCAAAATTATTCGGAAGCACAGATGAGAAGAAATGTGCTTGTGTGTTTCCAAATATACAGCTAAGTCAAAGGCTGAAATTACCAAGAGAGCGAATGTCTGACTTCGCAGTGATTTAAGGTCAACACTAAGCCCACTATGTTTAACATGGAATGCCACCATAACCAAGCTTTAGTAGCAACATTCCCGGCAATATTGCCGATAACATTTCCAGCAACACAAGCATTATTAGACTTGGTCTGTCTTGAGCAATCCAACTTGAGCGATTAATACGGCCAATGGAGTTGTAAAGGCAACAATATTTCATGATAATAATACTATTATTTATTCACTGATACTTCACTTATTGCACTTACAGTTTAATTGACATATTACAAGTATGGGTATCCAAATGAAGTTTTATATTTGGAGAATGTTTTTAAATTTGCAAATAAATTTTGTCAATTTGTCGACTTTCCAGCTCCCAGCAAGAATTGATCTTGTTTCCCTTGAGTCCTCTACTTGTTAAGGCCCGACGTGTTAAACACTGAGCGACTACTGAGCCATAAACCACTCTCTCAACAGGATTTTTAACGCCTTAAGAAAGTGACACTCAAAGAACGGACCCAAGTAAATTTAAAATCGTGTTGGAAATTTCTCATTGACTTCCACAATTACATTTCGGAAGTTGTCCAAATTGACATTTGACCTTCTAAGGAACCCGATTAAGCCTGCCAAAAATCAACTGATTTTGCTCAAATTTTCTTCATCCTTCCCCTCAGGTAATAAGCTTTAATTTAAGACTGTATACGTGCATTTCTGATAATATATGGCTTCACAATCGAGAAACTTTCTATATCTCACAAATTTTCCCCTGGTACTTTGCTGTTTTTTGGACTTCTTCGTATCATTTCGACGAGTTGATGTTTTTAACTTCAGTTTATCTTCAAGATAATTAACCGGGTTACTCGAATCTGCCCTCCTTTTTCTGGTTAGATTTCTCAAAAAAAGTTTTGGCACTGAAATGTCTTGAAGGTCAGGCTAAAGCTAAAATTCTGTGCCATTTTTTCATAGAAACATCGCGAACAAAGTGCCTTAAAGTGACCCAAGTGCCTCTAAGACTATGGCTATTTTGAAGCCTGTTTTCTTGGCTTTCTGAATAAGACTTTGTAATCTCCGTATGTTTTATATTATTAAAGCCGCGAATTTTTAAAGCCGACAAGACGACAATGATTTCAACTTTTGGTTACACATAGGTTTTTCGGCTGGAACGTGCTCAAAAGTGACCGTGAGCTTTTAACTTTTCACTGGTAAGTTCAAAGATAATTGGGGGATTCGGCGATGAATAACGTTCCACGAATTGGTACTTAATTTTGCCCCTGTTTGTGTTTTCTAGGCGCCTCACATAGCAAATGCCACTGTCAAATCACAAGGGTTAATTTGACCACAACTCCATAATTTTTGTCACATCCAGTTCAAACTTCTTTTAGCGAGTTCAGTGTAATCCTACGTACTAGTGCTCAATTATATATTGAGGCCATTGATTTTTTATATTCATTATTATTATCATTATTCCAGATTTTCAACGCTCGATCACCTTATCATACGTTGAAGTCCTACTCCGATAAGGCATTGAAAACTCCATTGAAATCATTTCACTTCCACAATCAGACGGAGACTCTACAGTTGTCTGGCCATTATTCCATACACAGTTTTCTTCACGTTGACTTCAATTTAACCGGTAGATAATAATGACGACGGTGGGAAGAATGCAGGTCCATTAGGATAGCTGCTCATGGATCAACAAGACTGGGAATGCATCTGCAAATCAGAAGCAGATTCAGTGAATACACAAATCAAATGCCATTAAAATCACAAAAGTTTTCAACTCATTTGCCACACAAAACTGGCTGGCTTTCCAATGCCACTGCCTCCGGTGTTCTATTAACGCGCCCATTGCTTTGGTCAGAGCATGTCACTTATTATTAAATTGAAATATTTCGTAAAATATTTAGCTCTCACCTCAGCAATTCACAAATCATAGACTTGACACGTTGACCCTGCTGCTCTGTGAGTCTCTTAGCAACATCCTTCGCTGGTATTGGTGAGTTTTCAAGGAGAATCCATGGAAGCAAAATCACAAGAGCTGCTCAAATAAACACCGCAGCCGTAAAAATCATAATTAATGCGCTTAATCACGTCAGGCTAAGTTCGTCCGATAATTTAATTCCATTACAAAGTGAATGTGCTAACCTATTACTGTGGAGACAGCTTTCATAGTGACTGCTTATACGTCAGAATTTTGTTTAATTTACCTTTGGTTATGCGTGTGCTTACTGATTTGTTTTACTGACTAAGCACTGGCGAAAAAACCAACCCAGCTTCAGCTTGATAATTGCAATAATGTTTAGCTCAGAATCCTACATGTAATTTGGCTCCATGAGGAAATCTGAGCTGAGCTCTTGCTGCAACTAAAAGTGCAGAGAGCGTCAGCCTGAACTGGACCAAGATTTCTTTAGGACTATTGGGCTCTAGCTTGTGTGTGTGTGCTCTTATAGAGTGTGATTGTTAGGCATCTCGTGCACATGCATATGTTACAAGTTGAGAGAAAATGCAGTTGGTTCAAGGTTATTCAGAAGTAAAGAGGAGAAGGAACGTGTGTGTATGTGCAGACGACGAGAAAGGGTTCCATTCTTGAAAGAGAAGATGCACAGCTTTGGGATGATGGCTGGAGGGCTGGAGCGAGCTCATGGCTCGCTTTTATTCACCCTTTGTGTGTTGAATTCACGCTCCATAGCTGTTCGCATATACCAGTGGGATCTTGACAGTATTCAATACATTTCCATGCAGATCAAAGGCTGACTGACGTTTTCAGAGCAGGAGTGTTTTAACTCAGTTTCCCACACGGAATCATTCAAACCAAGAGGACGATGTACAAAAATTCATGGCTCCCGCCGACTTCTGGTTTCTTCAACAAAGACTACCCTTAACAGGCCAAGTCTTACATACTTATGTTGCTGTTCTTGTCAGTTACAGCCTCTAGCTCGGCTTTATTATAGAAGTCAATGGAAACATGCAGGAAAAAAATGGGGTCCAAAGCTCTCAAGTGACATTTCCGGCACTCAATCAGTATCATTACCGTAGCCGTAGTAGTAGAGTAGGGACTTCACATTTCCTACTCAAATGCATAAGTAAAGGGTCTGGAGAGATTTGGCCCGCAAGATCAAGTATGCCTTGGCCACTTGTATGCATACGCATTCAACAAAAGCATACAAAAATAATTCTATGGTACAGTAGAGATGAGAGACTCCCGTCCTTTTCATAAAATTTTAAACCAATGTAAGCGACATTTGATTTTTTATTTCATGAGAGTCAATATAAGCCATTTAAAAGTTAGAATAATGTCGGAGATTTTACACAGAATTCACTGAATTGTTTATAACCTTCAGTGTAAACTAGCGATGGTTTATATGGAGAGCATATGGCGTGTTAACGGCCGAGTAATAATTAAGAAGTAATATGTTAACATTGACGTTTAAGCCTGTAGAGGTTCAGGTGAATACATTACATTATTGTACAGGCAAATTAGATCTTTATATCATCTCTCAACATGAAAGAACCATGGAATTACGATGGATGTAAATTAGGGTGGGCATTGCATCATTTTTTTATCGTGGATTAATAGATATTAAAACGATATTGTGAAATGGATTTTACCCTCCACACAGTTAACATGCTGTAATAATCTGTCTTTACGTTTCCATTTATATTTACATTCACTTATTTATCCACACCAACTTCTCATTACACAGAGCATCCAACGAATCTTTCAGAAATTGAGTACTATCTATTAAGTGCGACATCGATTCTCACCTCATTTCATGGTCCTTCGAGTTCAACTCGACGATGACTTGTTCGCAATACAGAGTAAGAACTATTGAGCCATACATTCTTTCATTGTCTAACACTGACCCGATTTGTTCTTACAGTCATCTATCACCTCAACGAGCCACCTCGGCCTTGGAGGGTTGCATTCATTTTTTATATTTATTATTGTTATCATTTGTTTCAGTTTTCAACTCTCTATTACCTTATCATCCCTTCATAGCCAACTCCTATGAGGCTTCAAACACTCGTGGAAAGGGGAACTTAAATTCAATTATATTCACTTCCATAATGTGTCGGGGACTCTCCTGGTGTTTTGTCATTATTCTGTACGACTTTTCCTTCACGTCAACTTCAATGTAATCGGTAGATAATGATGACGACGGTGAAAAGCATTCCCGTCTATTATGATAGCTGCTGTAGAATCAGCAAGACTACTCAAGTCTCCGATGCAAAGTTACGCTGAATGCAGAAGGCTGTAGCAGTCGGAATGCACCTATAATTTGGAAACAGATTCAGTAAAGACACATATCAAACCGCATTACAATGACACGAGTAATAATTACCATTGATTTGCCAAGCAAGGCCATTGACTTCAGTGTTCTGTTATGTACACATTAGTTAGCTTTTCGTTAATCATGCACTTGCATTATTTCCAAAAGTATTCCAAAAGTATCATGGACTTGTGCGGACGACCCAACGTGATCTTTTCCCGCTCGCTCCGTATAAGTTGCTTCGCAGCATCCTTATCTTAAAGTGCTGACATATTGATCCAGGTTTTCAAGGAGAAAACCAAGATGCCGAACCATAGGAGCTATTCACACAAACACCAAAGATACAAAACTCACTACTATTTGGTAATTAAAGTCATTTTAAATTCGTCTGTACAATTTTGTTGTATTACAAAGTGAAACGCGCGAACCTTTACTCCAGAGATAGCCGTATTAGCGGTAGCCACAGTGCCAGATTCTTATTAATTCACCCTTTGTTATGCGTTAACTTTATTATACTGAACACTAGATTAAAATTGGTCTCCAGCTTGATTATTGCAGTGCCCAGCTCAGAATCTCACACCGAATTTGATTCCGTGTGGAAAACTGAGCTGGGCTCCTGCTGCAACTAAGTGCAAAGCGCGTCAGCCTGAACTGGACTGAGGCTTCTTCATTACTTATTGGGTTCTGGCTAGTGTGTGTTAGGTCTTATGGGATGTGATTGGTAGGCATCTCATGCATACAAACTGTGAGGAGTTTCAGTTGGCAGTTGGCTCAAGGTTATGCAGAAGTAAAGAGGAGAAGAAACGTGTGTGTGCAGACGAGGAGGAAGAGTTTGTTAATGTCTTAGAAAGGAGATGCAGAGCTTGGCATGGCTGGAGGGCTGAAGCGAGTTCAGGACTCGCTTTTATTCACACTCCGTAAGCTGCTGGCATACACACAAGTGGGATCTTTTGACTGTGTTCAACAAATTTTCATCAAGTTACAAAGACTGCCGTTCTAAGAGCACGAGGAGTCTAGCGCAGTTTCCCACGCGGCTCCGAAAACTTCGGGCTTCTGAATAAATTCTGCCAGCAATTGTTGGCTAATGATGTGCAAGGTGAACTGCTCGCTTGTAACGAAAATTCGGATTGACATCGTTACAGATTTCATGCAGTCGTAGAAATCAAAAGTAGCCGCTACCCCCCAGTAGTGGTTATGCTTGCAGTTTATTTAATAGTCCTTTCCTTAATACTTTACTGGAACTGGAGCACATAAACTATAAGTCGGTCGTCGAGAACGACAGATCCTGCTTCAATTTCTGTTGAATCCGTGTCCAGATTTACAGAGAGCTTGGGGCATCTCGTGAAAGCAAGCAGTAGTCCAGACACCTTGATGAACACGGAAGTTCAACCGTGAGTCTCTGCAATGATTTCAACATAATTGTAATCATAGTTTTAATCTCGTCTTAATCTCGAGAAATCGACTCAACTCCCATTCTTGTGATGGATGGCCTGATCTGATTGGAACGATATTAACTGCGCTGATATGCGTCTAATCTCTCCCGTAGTTCAGCCAGCTCTGCCGTGAAATGTCACAAATGACGCTGTCAAGATTTTTGGTAAGCTTCCATATTGTGAAGGTCCATTAGATCTCACAAGTTAGGTTCCATTTTTACATTTCACCAATGCCATCCTGCAAGATCAAGCTAGACTTGGGCACTCAAATGCCAAAGCATTTAACAAAAGCACAAAAAACTTATTTTAACAGTGCAGTGGAGGTGAGAGGCTCCCGGAAGCCTGTCCTTGTTCCGCGTTCCTTAGGTTTGTTCAAATTGAAGTTTAGTTTAATGTCGGTGGGCAATGGTCATGGCATAGCCAATGCGCGGGTAGCTCGACCCAGGAGAGTAGAGGTCACTCTGTGATAGGGGAATGGAGTTTATTAACAAATTAAAATTGTTAATTCTTTTTGGGCTCGAATATCTCATCAAAGTGATGAACGATTTTAATAATAATAATAACATTTATTGTTGATTCAGCTATTCGCTCTTACAGCATCAATGTGTCATTTACATCACATTTCACAACATTCTTCTTCCATTTCTCTTAAATATAGTTGTCTAGTTTTATTTGCCACGCACCAAAACTTGTAGACATTCCTACACATTTCATCATGTTCCTGATACAAAATCTTCATAAACTCTTCTCTATTTCCTGCATGCTACTCCCTCAAGTAATTACTTCTTGGGTTCCTATAGTGCGGGCATAACATGCTACACATCCTCATTCTCATCAAGGTTACAAAGTTCACAATTGATAAACGATTTTATCGCGAGCTTTGTCACCGAATTCCTCAACATTCTAGCTTCAGAATTGGTAATAAAAATTCCTTTAGACGGACGTTGCTCATCATCAAAACTGTTTACCTTAATATTGCCCACCCTATGCCATGCTATTGTTATCAACTTCGTTGGCATTAAATGAGGTGGTGCGAAACTGATCAATATCATGCATTTTGTCACCGTGATGCTAAATCGTTGCCTACATTCAGGCACATGGAAAATTTAGCGTGTTTCTGTTTTGGTTTAGGCTCAAGGACAAAAAGAGGAGGAAAATGAGATGATGATGTGTGCGCGGCCATGAACGATACGTTGGTTATTACTTACTTGGGTTGCTCGCAACCCGTCTAATTGTGAAAGACGTGTCAGTTCAGAAATTTAGTCCAAGTACAACCCAATATCATGATGATTCTAATGAAACCTATCAAAGCGGTATTTGATTTATCTTTATTTCATGGGAGTAAATATTCTCGCGATATTACGACAATATAGAGGAGTTCACAAAAAAATCACTCAATTGTTTCATAACCGTCAATTCACACTAGCCATCTCATCAATGTATGATGCACATGTCTCATTGAGGTAAAAGTAAACATCCTACCACTCCCCAGCAATCTCTCCCTGTGAGGAGGACCTTCATTTTTTATATTTGTTATTGTTATTATGAAGTTTAGATTTTCAACTCTTTCGTATCTTATCTATACTGAATGGTCTACTTCGGTAAGCTTTATAAAGCTCCCTGAAAGGGTAACCAAAGTTGACGTATCTCCACAATCAGCCCTGTTATCTTGCCATTATTCGGTACTTGAGCTTTTTCACGTTGACTTCAAAGTAACTGGTAGATAATGATGGTGATGGCGAGAGGAATACCCGTCCATGAGGATGGCTCCTGAAGAATCAGTAAGACTACTCAAGTCACCGATGCAAAGTTACGCTGAAACCGGCTGGCTACGCTGTAGCAATGGGACTGCATCTGTAATTTGAAAGCAGATTTAGTAAATACAACAATCAAAATGCATACAAATCACGTGAGTATAATTTTCAATTCAATTGCCAAGCAAAATTTGATAGATTTATAGGTCATTGACTCCGGTATTCTGTTAGCCCCCTGGTCTCAGTGTGTCACTAATTCTTCGATTGTAGTATTTCAAAAAATATTGAGCTCTCACCTGTTCAATTCAGAAATTCTGGACTTGTCGCAACATCCCCGCTGCTCAGTGAGTCTCTTAACAACTTCCTCCGCCGTAAGTGCTGACACATATGAATCCAGGTTTTCAAGGAGAAAGCACAGGAGCCAAACTACAAGTGCTATTCTATTCCCAGTCACACCAAAGCCATTATATAAATGACAGTAACTATTAATACGTTAAGTCACGTCAGACTAAATTCGTCTTTACTATTTGATTGTTATTACAACACGAACCTTCATTGTGACACTGACCATTGCCTATGATGTCAAAGTCGTCCTCAGCTTGATTATTGGAATGTCCAGCTCAGCCTCCTGCACTGAATTTGATTCCGTGAGGAAAACTGAGCTGAGCTCTTGCTGAAACTTCAGCGCAGAGAGCGTCAGCCTGAACTGGCCAGAGATTTCTTTAGTACTTTTGGTTCCTGGCTTCTGCGTGTGTTCTCATGGAGTGTGACTGTTGGGCATCTCGCGCAAATGCAACAAGCTGTATAAAAGTTTGGCATGGCTCAAGATAATGTAGAAGTAAAGAGCAGAAGTAAATTGTGTGTGTGCAGATGAGGAGGAAGGGCTAAGGTCTTAAAAAGAAAATGCAAAGCTTGGAATGGCTTGAGTGCTCAAGCGAGTTTATCACTTGTAATTATTCACGCTACATTTCCTTTGTGTATTTGATTGCGTCTTGAGAACTCCAGAATTTTACCCATAATCCGTGTAATATTGGAGCCACAAGTGAAAATTGGAATTCGAGCAGCGTGTACATGAAATTTATAAAAATAACACTCCATAGCTGCTCATATACACAAGTGGAATTTGGACAGTATTGACAGGCCAAGTCTCAAATGCTTTAATGTTGCCGGGCTGCTACCAGAAGTTTAGCTTGAATTGTTGGCGGAAAAATTGCCAGAAATGTGGCCGGAAATGTTGCCGGAAATGTTGCCGGAAATGTTGCCGGAAATGTTGCTCAAAAGCTTTGCACACCATCTTGCAGCACTATTTGCCCAATTTCTTGTGACTATACAGCCCAGCTAGTGACTGGAAATACCATGTGAGTTTGAGCGAACGTCTGACTTGGCATTGATCTCAGGGAAGGGTTAAGCCTCCTAAGTTACAAAAAGGATTACACCGTGAACACTCTTTCATGCCTTGGAGCAATCGAACCAAGTGTGGCTGGCTTTCTTCTGAATAGATAGTGATGTTTTATTTTTGCTCCTATGCTGTGATCAGACTGAATATAATAGAGAAAATTTTAAAATGGAACTAATTAAATGATGCTGAATTCACAAAAAAATTCACAACCAATTAAAAGCTTGATTGACTTAAAATTGTATGATTGGTTAGTAATTGCCACCACGATGGGACCCAGTGCTCTCCAGTGACATTTTTGGCAATACTTTCTGTAACATTCTCGGCAATATTGCCAACGAAATTTCCAGCAACAACACAAGCATTCTAGAAGACTTTGTCTTTCTTGAGCAACCCAAGTGGAGTCAATCCTTCATAAAACTGTCAAAATTGTGCTAAACGTTTTTCTTAGTTCACAGTCGTTCTTAGTATTTTTCTAGCCACTAGCTCGGCTGAAATTTGCAACTTATTGGGAAGATCATGCAACATGATGGTGTCTTAATCACATGAATGATTGCTAGAAATAAAAGCAATATTGATCATCAAAATTTAGCCAATTATATCAAATTTATTACATCCAAGGAATATTGACAAGGAAATTTTAGAAGGCCAGAAAATCTTTGTAGACAACAAGCTCACAAAGTTGTCTCATCATTCTCAATAAGCAGGAGCTCTTGCAAATGAATTTACAATATTTTCTGTATGAAATGATTATCAACAGCCATCTTTATGTGTACTCAATCAATCGTCGCTATATGAGAAACATTAACAATTTTTAGATTAAAAGAGACCCAAAAAACACCAAAGGAAGCATTTTTTAACAGTCCAACAGAGTCTGATGTAACAGAAGATGAGTATTCTTATCCCGTCAGGCAGAGAAAAATGTATTTCTCTAACTACTCACAGAGGCACCAGCAAACATCCATACGGGAGGAAATGCATGCACGCCACTCCACAGTCATCTCTCTCGCTGGGAGGAGGAAACTTTTTTTTATATTTATTATTATTGTTATCATAAGTTCAGATTTTCAACCCACTTTTACCTCAACATCACTTAGCGGCCTACTCGCATAAGACTTTTTTTCATTAAAAGAAGAGTCAAAAATCAATCCATTTTCACAGTCAGTCGAAAAATCCCCTGTTATTTTGCCAATATTTTGTACTTGAGCTTGTTCACGTCGACTTGAAAGTAACTGGTAGATAATGATGGTGATGATGGCGAGAAGCATGCCCGTCTAAGAGGATGACTCCCAATGGATCAGCAGGGGTACTCAAGTCCCAGATGCAAAGTAACTCTGGAGCCAGCAGGTTGTAGCAATGGGAAAGTATCTATCAATCGGAAGAAGATTCAAAGAATACACAAATCAAATTGCATTCAAATCACACGAGTTTTTCTGTCATTTGTCAAACAAAAATGGCTGGATTTTCAATTACATTATTGGCTTCGGTGCTCTATGGACGTATCCATTGCATTGATCATAGACTGTCACTGTCACCAACTATTCGATTGATTGCAATATTTCCAAAATAATTTAGCTCTCACCTGCTTAATTTACAAATCATGGACTTGTCACGTTGACCCCACTGCTCCGTGCCCGTGGGTCTCTAAGCAACTTCCTGCGCTGAAATTGGTGAGTTTTCAAGGAGAATGCGTAGGAGCCAATCCATGAGAGCTGTTCATATCACCACCAAAGCTTTATAATTGGCAATATTAATGCGTAAAATCACATCAGACTAAATTACAATTTTATTCTATTACAAAGTCAAAGTCACATACCCTCAATGTAGCGGTCGTATTATTGGTAGCCGTAGTGCCAGATTTTAAAATTTGTAGTACTGAGCACAAGTAAATAAATCGTCCCCAGCTTGATTATTTGCAATGTCCGGCCCCACATCCTACACCGGATTTTGTTCCGTGTAGAAAACTGAGCTGGGCTCCTGCTGCAACTAAGTGCAGAGAGCGTCAGCCTGAACTGAACTGAGATTTATTTAGTACTGTTGGGTTCTGGCTTGTGTGTACGCCCTTATGGGGTGTGACTGTTAGGCATCTGATGCCTGTATATTTAAACTGTGAGAACTTTCAGTTGGCAGTTGGCTCAGGGTTACGCAAAGGTAAAGAGAAGGGACGTTTTTGTGTGTGTGCGTGTGTGTGTGTGTGTGCAGATGAGGAGGAAGGGTTCAAGTCCTGGGAAAGAAGATGCGCACAGCTCGGCATGCCTGGAGGGTTGAAGGGAGCTCATGACTCGCTTTTATTCGTGCTTGGGTCCCTTTGTGTATTGGATTGCGTCTCGAGATTCCCATCATCTTACTAGGTCATATGCTGTAGCCATATGGAAACTGGAATTTGAACAGTATGTACAGGAGTTCTTTAAAGGTCACACTGCATAAGGTGCTCGCATACACACGTGGGACCTTTTGACAGTTCTCAATGCACTGTAATCCAGTTACAAAGGCTGGCGATTTCGCTGCATGAGTCTATCAACTCGCCCAGATGCCACTGCATGCTTTTTAAACGTGACAAATGATGAGGAAATCATAATGAATCTTGCCCAGAAATTCCCCTTCATCAGTTTATTAAAAAAAATTAATGACCAGAGAAATTCATTAAAAACGATTAAGATCACCTTGACAAAGTTGAAGGTTTTTGTTATTATTATTACAATCGAAACTGGAAGCAAAAATTAATTATGTACTCATAACAACAAGTACCACACAGGCGACTTTATTAAATCAGATAAGTGGAAACGGAATTAAATTAACTGGAAAACCATATGGTACGACGGTTGATCTTTTTTATATTTATTACAATTCTCTCATGTTTTCTAATGACTACTGACGATCATTACTACACATTTACTGACAAAGTGGCGACCATGACTGGACACGCTGTCCTAAGCCCTTTGCTAACGGTACCACTGTACACAACACCAAAGTAAAACAGAAACACACACATGGCTGCTCCTGCCGTTGACGATCAGGAACTACCCGCGTGCCAAAACAAATGCGATCCATAAGAGGATTGTTGGGATTGATGGCGACAAGCCAAACTCTTCCCAACCTAAATCAAAAAGACATCATCCAGCCGTATCTCTCTCTCTCTGTTCGGGAGGAGGATTATACATTTTTTATATTTATTATTGTTTAGTGTAGCTGTTCAACTAACTTGTGCCTTATCATGAATTAGATGCTTCCTCCAATAAGGTCAATTCTTGAAAAAGAAGATGCACAGCTTGGGATGGCTGGAGGGCTCAAGTGAGTTCATGACTCGCTTTAATTCAC
>JAQIWI010001407.1:0-16728 GCA_034698825.1 Deuterosminthurus bicinctus | reverse complement strand
AGTCTTTTTCTTCACCAAATACCCTAAGCTCTGACTTTTGAAGGTCTTTGTGAATCGTCTCGTGTAGATGCTGAATGTGTGACTCTTCCAACTTGTGAACTCTGAATAAGTATGGAGCTGAATGCAGAACTTGTGCAAATCCAACAACATAAACTTCCTTTTCATTCAAAATCAAAATGTAGACTGCAGGTGCGCAAGCAATTGTACAGTGCGACAGCATGCGGACATTGTCGACAGAGGAAAACCGTTCGCTGCTCATGAATATCAGAACGTAGTTAAATGGTAAATTGTACTGGCTTATCCTTGTACAGATTTTTCTCGTATTAGGTCTTCCATCCAGATCGTCTGTAGAAGTTACTTCAGACGAATACAAGTTGATTAGGTTTTTGGTA
The DNA here is from genome assembly GCA_034698825.1 of Deuterosminthurus bicinctus. Lineage (NCBI taxonomy): Eukaryota > Metazoa > Arthropoda > Collembola > Symphypleona > Bourletiellidae > Deuterosminthurus > Deuterosminthurus bicinctus. The sequence goes on along the minus strand of JAQIWI010001407.1, from coordinate 16,336 downwards.
TGTTTGGTAAACAATGGATGTGGCTCGAAGTACAGAAAGCGCGGATTCCATAATCGTTTGTTGCGGTATTGTGTATATGTATCAACGATGATGGAACAGATTAAAGACTCCGAGTAGAAGGTGAAATAATTGGTCGAGGTCAATTCATATTCGTAGTCATCGTTTTGGTTCCAGTCAAATACAAAAACGATGCAGTGCTTGAACGAAAACAGTAGCTCTATTGTAGTTGTTGACAATGCTGGGAATTCTTCGTATTCTTCAAGTTGGATGGATCCACTGACTGAAGTTAGCAAGAGAGAAGTCTGAATTATAAACATGTCAATGTTGTACATTTTGCAATTTCAATGTCAGTGTAAGCGCTGCCTCAAATGTCACTTTGAAATTATTTAGGAGACGAAATTGTAGTCAAGTTGGGATTTCTGATTTAGCTGAAGGTTTTCAGGGCTGAACACAAATGACAAAAAATTGGAATGTATTGGAATACAAATTCAAACAAAAAGCTGCCGATTGATTTAGTTAATAAGAGGATTCACTCGGATCATGCTACTGACACATTAAAATTTGTATCTAGCGACTATCATTTTTTTTAAAAGGATTCCATTTCCAATCAATCGGGATTTATGTCTTTAAGTGCTTGATGTTTTGCACGCAGAACATATAATAATGGTAAAACAAATAAAGCTTGACGCTGTTGTGGTGGTTATAAATATTGAAATGCGATGAAGCACTCTCAATATTAAATGATTACTAATTAATCAATCACTATAGTAGAGGACAATAAGTAGCTAAGGAGTAATGAGGCACCATTTTCTCCAGGAACCTCTCCAATTTTTTCAAACTGAATGACTACTTACTACTTCTTGTGGCAATTTGAATGGGCCATTGATGGTCTCATGTTTCGTAAGCCGCAGCTGAGCCTTGTTCTAAAGTAACATGAATCACGAGGGCACTTCAGTACGGGGCTTCCATGGCACTTTAAAGGTCCTTTGAGTCGAGTGATGTGTATTTTTGGAATTACAGCGAAATGGTACTTCATTCAATGACCCATTTAATGCCTGTTGTTGTCTTAGAGCAACTAAAGTTGGAATTTATGTAAAAAATTGAGTTACAGGGTGAGGCATAAGTCCTGTCACATCACTTTCGCTTGTTGCCGAACCCAAACGTATTATCGAATCATATTGAGATTTTTGTGATAAACACGTCAGGTCCTGAAGAAGCTTCGGCTGTAATATCAATGGTCTACTGCATGCTGTTGAGGAACTGTAGTTACTTGACAAACTTGAGGTCACAAGAAAACGTTTCCATCTACGGAAACCGGAATTTCTTTCAGCAGTAAAAAGTTTTTTTATTTCGAAACCTGCTCAAAATTTTTTATATTTATAACACTATCGTGTACCTCAAACATGTGAGCCTCCATCACCAACGCTGCTTGGTTTAAGTTTGCCTACGGAGGGTACAGCAACTCAAAACATTAGACTATATTGGATTTTGGCTGAACCCTGACTCTTCAGCAATCAATTAGGTTTACTTACTAGTTGTGAGCCATTAAAAAATTTGAATTGCCATGACTAAGTATGTAATACTATAGTCTTTCAAAATTTTGAAGGCTCTTGGAATAACTGTGGTCATGCTAAAAAATGTGACCTGAAAACATACAATGCAATACCTTGAAGCCGGTTCGCAGTTCAATGCAATAAAAATATACCTCTTTTGGAAAAAACCTGTACGTCACCAGTGCATCCCTAAAATTTTAAAATTGCCAGGATTATGCAGTTAGCACATGGACGAGTTATGACAAATATAAATATTCCCATGTTTCAAGCTAGCAGCTTCTAGCGGGGGCAGCCATGCATCTCTGATGGGTCTCGATTTTGGCCCATCAGTTGGTCAAATCGCAATATATTCAAAAATTTCGTATCTGTCACTTCATTTCTCGCAGTTTTAAGCTACAACAACATTCCACGTATTAAAACGAACAGAATGAGTAAAACCCTTGATTAATTTTGGATGGTATCTCAAAAATAAACGCCAAATATGTTTGGGCTCGATTCAAAATGTATTTTAGGCACTATTTTCTAGCACATACTAACCTTAATTTTATCCAAACCGGGAGTCCCACGATATTGAAAAAATTCAGAACTGTTGGGCATAAGTCAAGGTTCCGCAATAAAAAATATTGGGCAATTCCAGCATGTCTGCCAGGAGCTACAGCCCAGAAATGGCAAGGTTGAGGTGCGAACTTCCATGCTTTGACGGGACACAAGTTTTTATAACTCTTTGTGCGCTGCAATCAGCTATTTGCTGAAGCATACTAGCCACCGCATCTACAGACCATGCTCTGCTGTGTGTAAAAGTTTCAGGGCGAAATTCTAAGCGGGTTCAAAATACTAGCCATTTTTCGATGTGACAGGACTTATGCCTCACCCTGTATTTAAAAATTTGTCAATAAGAATTTTTACAGGAGAAACTCAACATTTTATTGTGCTAATGTATTTGTAAGTAATAACAAATAAACTTGAAGACGGACTCGAGGGGTCAAAGTTTACAGTACGTATAACATACCTTATAGCCCCAAGCTGAGATTAATTAAAAGTATACTTTTCTGATTTAGGATGTCCGGTAGGGATATGATTGTTTTGAACTACAGTGAGTTGGTACTTCGATCTATAACCCAATTGTAGCTTGTTGTTGCCTTGGAGCGAGTAAAATTACAAATAATGTAAAATAAGTCCTGACTCAGTTCAAATAAAATTTAAATAATTAGGTCGTTAAGAAAACGATTACTCATTAATTATGATTCATAATGGTGCTCATTACGTGAAATACGTACTTTTTAACCACTAGATTTTGCGCGCAGTTAAATTTAGAATAATAGACAAGTTGCTCCAATCATGGTAAGCATTCATCTTTCGCTGTCGACTCTCAAACTTTTCTGTCCATTACGGTAATTTCATTAGTTCAAAATCTCATTAAAGTATTGAACCGACATTACTTTTATCTTGACGTTGAAGTTTCAACAAGCCACAAAACGAACGGATTAGTGCACGCATAGATGTCTTCGAATTAGTTTTCCCTCATCAAAGCTAACCAAACGCAAGACCCTTTAGTTGAAGCCTCATTATCGCATCGGCCGCTCACTCTGCAAGCATCGTTAACCTAGACTGACAACCAACCGAGACTTCAAATAAAAGCCACATGAATTCATTTGTTTCGTTAAAAAGACACTCTTTGCGATATAACAAACGATTTGCTGATCATCAACATATTTCATTTTGAATTCACTACTCCGTCCGAAGGTTCCGTACCCTGCTACTGTCTCCTCGGTATGATAGACTTGCAAAAACAAAAGGCAAATCTAAATTGTCACCAATTGCGTCTGCCTGCAATCATCCCATATTCAGCTACCAAATTGATCCCTTGCTAAACATCTCGTCTCTGATTGACCTCTACTCCAACTGTCCCACACACGTAGTAGACACTGACAGTGTGTTGCACTTTACAGCTCATAAGAATCCGATCGTTTTGTCTTACAAAACCAGAATTTTAAACTCGAGTCTCACTTACCAACAAAGTTTTTCACTGGTACGATCGCCTCAATGCTTGCTTGTCATAGCATCTCTTTTCATGTCATGGAAATATAGCTTACAAGATCTTCTAAAATACATCATTCCAACAAGTTACGATGTGAGCAGAAGATTAGCTGATTCAACCAAGGATTTTGCAAGAATTTACCCACAATCCTTCATTATTGTTACCAACCAAAGCCCATATGATATTGAATTTGCTCGGAAGTTTGTACCAAAACGTACTTTCATTGATGGTCTCTCTTTAGTTTTCGCACTACAACTCAATGATGACTTGAATAGGTTTCCAAGAATTTTTGGCTCCATCGTTCCAAGGTCATTTGGCAACATGAACTTCAACTGTTCTACAATTGAGTCTTGTGGAAAGAAAATACAACTAACCACGCATGTTGCAGGAAAGCTCATTGGTGCTTCTTGGATATCTGGGTACATTAATGGCAACTCCAAAGGGGGACATCCATTTAAAAGAGGACAGCTGGCTGTAATTCAAGAAGCAGTGGACAGTTTTGTTCTTGGACCACCAAACCAGCGCCGTACCCTTAATGCCATAGGAATAATTTTTCCATTTTTTGCCAAAAAGCTCGGACCAATCGTTCCACCGATGGATTTAATCCCAGCAGGAAGGACCTCTCCGATCAAATTTGTTACAACGGCGGGGGTCTTCACCCCACAATCATCCTATCGCGTTTACTTCTCACCATTCTTGCCAACTGTGTGGCTTGGTATCCTAATATCTGCAGGGATCACAATGGCAACGATATTCGGTGCCTTTCAAATGCAAGGAATACAGGAAGTCGGTACCGGAGGACTGTTCAGTTTGATCATTGAGTTGATAACTTGGATCTTAGCTGCAGCAATTGGTCAACACAAGCATTCAGACATCCCACTTATCTCACGATGCTTAAGTACAAAAGTCATCCGTATTGTTGCACCCGTCGTTGTTGCTTGGTTCATTCTATCAATGTTCATTGTAAATGTCTACTCTGCAATATTTAGCGCAGATGCCACAAAACTATTTAACTATCTCACAAACTTTACCGAATTTTTTGACCTACCTCTTGAAACTAAGACGTATATTATGGTAAACGAGTCCTCTGTGCAACAGTATGAAGCCAGAAGTTCCCTAACGGGCTGCACTAACCTATTCTTCTGTCATGATCGTAAAGATGCTCCTGCCGCTTGTTACATCCAATCAGCTATCAGAAATGCTTTCGCCCAGTGCCAAACAGAACGAAAACTAATCATCAGCACGATGGCGAAGAGCCCGAAATGGAAAATATTCTTGGAGCAGCGTCAAGCAAGAGTTTGCTCGAAAATAGACAGGCTTTTATGGTGGTCGCGAGTTTTACGTGCAAACACTGAATGCATCAGTCAAGTACTTCTGGAGGCAGAGAAGCCAATAGCGTTTCTGGTCAGTGACACGGATTTTTCAAAGTACTGGAAAATCTTTGAGGAATTAATGCAGAATAATCCGAGCGTAAAGGTAGCGAACAACTTTAATAGCGAGGAATCATTCCTCTCAGAGCCAGTTGCATTCACATTTACGAGCGGTTTGCACCCTTCGTTCAAAGGCTCGGCGATTGCCCGCATGAAAATTCTGGTGAGCTCGGGAATTTATGGTTTGTGGGAAAAATGGGAACGCATTAAGTTTACTGACGGAGGTCTACAGCATGACACAAAGAAGCTTCAACAAGAAAACAAAATTGACTCGTTGTCCTTTGTCAATTCTGGGACATTGTGAGTTTTTCAAGCTCAGATATTTGCTTGGCTTATGACCACAGGCATACTGATGTGTGAAATTCTTCATAATTTCTGTACTTCTTATAGGAAAAACGTTTCTGCGCGACTAAACTCGTGCTTGGAAATTAAATAAACTTCACAATATACAATTCAATGACTTTTTGACCGAAAATGGGAAGTTGTAAGAATGGAGAAGAATGCAATTTATAGTACTTCATATGAGTGAGTACCTTAGATCAAATTTTATGCTATTCTGTACAATAAAATGCCAAGACTAACAAATTTCTATATGAATTCCTGGGTTTTATTTGAAGCAACTAAATAATTTTTATTTTTTGATGAGGTGCGATGCAAACATTGATGCAAACCACACCTCTCTTGGTGGCAACTAATTCTTGATTAAATTAGCAGAAAAATCAAATGTTAGTTTAATTCAATTCATGCATTTGCATAGTTTTACAGTCGGTGCGCAGCGGTGCAAATGAATTATTGAGTTTTGCTCGCCTATTGTATGAGCTTATTCCTATACTATTACAAGTGTTGTGCATGGCATTGCATTGTATTTTTATAGCCTGTTGTTGCCGTTGCGTTGCTTTAGAGGAATTAATGTTTCAAATCATGTAAAATGAGTCCTTACTGAGTTAACATAAAATTTAAATAATTAAGTTGTAACAAAATGTATAAATTGATTGCTCTCATATACTATAAATTAATGGTGCTCTTTATGTGAAATACTTTTTAACCGCTGAATTTTGTGCGCAGTTTAATTTAGATTAATTGACAGATTGTTCCCAATCATGCTAAGCATTCAACTTTAGTTGTCCACTATCAAACTTTTTCCGCTCATTAATGTGTTCTTACTAGTTCAAAATCTTATTAAAATATTGAACAGGCATGAAACTCATCTTGACGTTGAAGTACAACAAGCGACAACACCAACTGATTAGTCCAGGCGCAGGTGTCTTTGTATTATTTTTCCATCATTAAAGCCAGCAGAACGATAGACCCTTTAGTATACGAACCTCATTATCACATCAACCACTCACTCCCCAACCATTGCTTACTGTTTCCTAACAACTAAACAAAACTTAAAAAAAGCCTCATTAAACTGTTTCACTAAAAAGACACTCTTTACGATACAACAAACGATTTACTTATACCAACATGTCATTTTGATTTGCCAACTTTTTTCGAAGGTTCTATTCCCTGCTGACGTCTCCACGTTACGATTGCAAAAACAAAATCAAAATACTAAAATGTCCTCAATTACGTCGCCCTACCATCCCGTATTCAGCTACCAAATTGATCCACTGCTAAACATGTCGCCTCTGATTGACCTTAACTCCAACTGCCTCACTCACGTAGTAGACACTGACGGTGTATTCCACCTTACAGATCATAAGAATCCGATCGTTCTGTCTTACAAAACCAGAATTTTAAACTCAAGTCTCATTTACCAACCAAGTTTTTCACTAGTACGATCGCCTCAATGCTTGCTTGTCATAGCGTCTCTTTTCATTTCATGGAAATACAGCATAGCGGATCTTGTACAATACATCAATCCAACAAGTTACAATGCATTAAGAAGATTAGCTCATCCAATCAAGAGTTTTGCAAGAATTTATCCGCAATCTTTCATTACTCTAACCAACCAAAGCTCCCTTGACGTTGAACTAACTCGGAAACATAGGGCCAAGCATTTCATAGATGGCCTATCTATATTCTTCACCCTGCAATTCTACGATGACTCTAATAAGTTTCTAAGGATTTTCGGATCAGTCGTTCCGATGTCATTTGGCAACTTGACCTTCAACTGCTCTACAATTGAGTCATGTGGGAATATAATCCAAACAACCACACCTGTTGCAGGGAAGCTTATTGGTGCTTCTTGGAAGTTTGTGTACTCTAAAGGCAACTCTGAAGGTGGAGATCCATTTAAAAGAGGGAAGCTGGCTGTAATACAAGAAGCAATGGACAGCTTTATTCTTGGACCACCAAACCAGCGTCGTAACCTCAAGGAATCAGAAATAACTCCATTTTTCTTTAAAAAATTTGGAACCATCGTATCACCAATGGAATTAATCCCAGCAGGACGGACCTCAGCGATCAAATTTGTTACAACGGCGGGGGTCTTCACCCCAAAATCATCGTATCGTGTTTACATATCACCATTCTGGCCAACTGTGTGGCTTGGTATCGGTATGTCTGCAGGAGTCACCATGGCAACGACCTTCGGTGCCTTTCGAATGCTAAGATCACAGGAAGTCAGTAGCGGACTATTCAGTTTGATGATTGAGTTGGTAACTTGGATCTTCGCTGCAGCAATTGGTCAATACAAGCATTCAGACATCCCTCTACTTTCAGGACGCTTGAGAAAAAAGGTTATTTGCTTTGTTGCACCTGTGGTTGTTGGTTGGTTTATTCTATCGACGTTCATTGTGAATGTGTACTCTGCAATTTTTAGCGCAGATGCAACACGAAATTTTTGCTATATCACAAACTTTACCGAATTTTTTCAACTACCACCTGAAACTGAGACGCATATTCTGGTAAACGAGTTTTCTATGAAACAGTATGAAGCAGGAAGTCCCCTAACGGGTTGCATTGTTTATAAACCATTCTTCTGTGATTTCCATAAAAATGCTCCTGCCGCTTGTACCATCCAAACAGCTATCAGAAATGCTGTCGTAGAGTGCAAAACAAAAGACATACTTATCAGCAACACAGCAAAGATCCCTAAATGGAAATTCTTGGAGGAGCGCCAAGCACGAGAATGCTTGAAAATTGAGAGGCTTCACATACAGTCGAAATTTTTACGTGCAAACACTGAATGCCTCAGTAAAGTCCTTCTTGAGGCAAAGCAGCCACTTGCGTTTTCGGTCAGTGACACCGATTTTCTAAAGTACTGGAAAATCTTTGAGGAATTAATGCAGAATAATCCGAGCGTAAAGGTAGCGAACAACTTTGATAGCGAGGAATCGTTCCTCTCAGAGCCGGTCACGTTCGCTTTCACAAGTGGTATGCACCCTTCATTCCAAGGCTCGGCTATTGCCCGTATGAAAATTCTGATGAGCTCAGGAGTTTATGGTTTGTGGGAAAAATGGGAACGCATTAAGTTTACTGACGGAGGTCTACAGCATGACACAAAGAAGCTTCAACAAGAAAACAAGATTGACTCGTTGTCCTTTGTCAATTCTGGGACATCGTGGGTTTTTCAAGCTCAGATATTTGCTTGGATTGTGGCTACAGGTATACTGATATGTGAATTACTTCATAATGTCTTTGCATCTTACAGTAAAAAATGTATCTGCGTGACTAAACGTGTGCTTGGAAATTAAGATACAATTCAATGACTTTTTGCGCGAAAAAGGAAAGGCGTAAGAATGGAGGAGGCTGCAGTTTATGTGAGTTGGTGAGTGAGTGCCACCTTTCTTGTACACACTGACGAAAACCCCTTGAAGTGCTCCACATGTGATTTCCGAGCGAACCACGCAACAAATTTACAACGGCACCAGAATTCACACGGGAACAGAAAAAGTATTAAATGTCGAGATCCAAGCTGCAGCTTTGCCAGCTTTCACAAGCAAAGGGTCGACCGGAACTTTGATGCCAAACGTAGAAGAAAGAACATTACGCTGCACTCAACCCGGGTGGAACCTTAAGTATGGAAGCATCACTCTACTCAACTTACACCTCAGACAACATGAGCACCCAATATTGAAGTGTCCAAATGATTCATGTAAATGCAGTACAATTTATAAAAAATCTTTGCTTGAACACGTCGCCCGTTTCCATGAGGATGAGGATTTACATTCTGCCTCGCTGATGGAGCCAACAAACTTCAGCGTCCAAGTTGCTAAAACGGACGGTGCGATGCGATGGAAACATTGCATTACCGCTTTCCCAACTGCAGTTATTAAACGGAGTTCCAGCACCAACACGACCGTCACAGATTAACTCACAACGAAGAGGAAAAACTAAAACACGTTTGCACATTTTGCCTCTGCAGATTTACTCAGTTCCACATGCTAAATAGTCACATCCAGTGACATCTGGGGGAAAAGCCTTCTCAGTGCACGTTCACTACTGTCACCAGTTTCAAATTGAAAATGCACGCTAGGAGTGCTCGTGCTCATCACATTCATGTGATTCTTTGTGACAACGATAATTATGGGAGGAAGTGTAGTAACTGCAATGCGTATTGCTCAAGCTACAGTGAATTGGTGCTGCATTCAATGAGCCATTTGAGACCTGTTGTTGTATTAAATAGGCTTCATGTCAATATCTACACTGTAAATTTTAACCTTGAAAATGCAGGTTTGATTGGCTTTGGAGCCGAAGCTACAAACAAGCTACTAGGCTCATGTTGTGTCAATATGAATGAACTTAACAAATAAAAGTTTAACCTTTGATGTAGAGAAATAATTTTTTAAATGTGACTTACATTAAATTGTGCATATGCAAACTGGTTATCCACAGTAGGTGTTTTGCACCAAACATGAAACAAAGCGGACAACCGTTTACAGAGAAATGGCAGAAGGTTTTTTCGCTGTGTTTCACTAGGATACAGTCACATGGTCTACTGACTGTGCGCAAAATAAATTGACTTCAATTCTGACTCATTTAGTGCATCAGGGTGTTCTCTTCGATTTTTAATATTGGATTTTACAGTCTGTGCAATATTTAAGAGCAGTAAATCCAGGGATCCGTCGTGTTATAATTACCAACTCCGAGCGGCGGCTCCAAAATAGCCGACACCCGACTATTGTCGGTCCAAGTTAGCCGACTATAGTCGGGTGAAGTCCAAGTTAGCCATTCGATACCATTTCGAAACGTCTTCAAAAGTATTCGAAACAATTTCGAAACGTTTTCGAAACCATTTCGAAACGTTTTCGATACCATTTCGAAAATATTCGATACCATTTCGAAACCATTTCGAAACCATTTTGAAAGTATTCAAAACCATTTTGAAAGTATTCAAAACCATTTTGAAAGTATTCAAAACCATTTTGAAAGTATTCAAAACCAATTGGAAAGTATTCAAAACAATTTGGAAAATATTCGAAACCATTTCGAAAGTATTCGAAACCACTTCGAAACCATTTCGAATGTATTCGAAACCATTTCGAAAGTATTCGAATCTATTTTGAAAGTATTTGAAATCATTTCGAAATCATTCGAGAGTACGTGTAAAGTTGGGGGAATATACGGGGTCAGTCAAATTCTTGACCTCTGGAGTGAGGCTCTGCCTGTTTACTGAACGGCTGGCTGGCATGGCTGGGAAATAAAGGCAGACGGATCCCACGATGCTGTTTGATAGCAATGCAATGTGTAATGTCTTCAGATGAGTACTTTAGCCAACATTTACGCGTGGAATAATTTGTGCTGCGGCCAGAGCACTGTAATCATTGTATTAACGTAATTCAAGAGTTGCTTTTACAGGTCTTTACTCCACGTGTATTGTATTCCAGTGTTTGTATCAAGTGCTAAGATTAGCATTGTTAAGTACTAATGTTGCTACCAGACCTGAACTGTAGAATGCCAAAGCTGTTTAGATTAACAAAGCTCACGTAATGATTAAAAGGGTAACTTTGATGAATTCAGCCAGCTCATCATTAAAACCATCAGAGTCAAATTTTTCACCTGTCGATTAAATGTTGAGCTCACCAGACTGAACTGACTAATTCAACCAGATAGCTCACCTGACAATGGCTAATAACTTTGATGATGAAAGAGCTAATGAAAATCTAATACAAACACAATGGATTTCATGTGGCGTGGTGCTGATGAAAATGAGCCTTTTTCACCTTTTCTTATATTATTTACTCTGATGAGGGCTTGTAAATTGCATGAGTGGGCCCCAGCCTTCTCCCACAAAATTCCCACCACTACAAGACCCATTGGTAATGATTTTCATGCAAAAACATATACTTACTCGAGCTCATGTCCAACCCAATTTTTTTGTAGAGTAATACACACACAGACAGTTACACGCACACAAAACAACAAACTTCTCAGCTTTTGAACTCACTTATTCACTCACTCACTCACTGAAACTTCTAATGGAAAAACGGTACTGGGTTTATTCCCTGTGAATTCCAATGCTCACGTCACAGGCCCTGAGATTTATTATTGCCTAAAGGGACTTAACCCCTGAGGGCTATTCAGTTCAAGTTCTTACAACAGGTAGGCTATATGTACTCAGTATAGATGACAGGATTCGTTTTCCTCTTAGTCCCTTCCAGTATTGTGACTAATTTGTCATTTAGTACTCCTCAGGCCTGTTATTTATATGATGGGAGGTGAGTGAAAAATGTATGCTCTTTACTGGAAAAGCAATAATTACTGACATTAGGCTCAAACTTGAATTAATTAATTTGAAATGGCAAAGCATGATATGGTTAACCTCCAAGTGACAAAAAGTAAATGTGCAAAACTTTAGCCAGTCAAGTAATGTGGGATGATGCTATTTGACAGTTAATCTTCTTCACAAAAATTCAGAATGTTATTATTATTATTCTTGTTTATTATTCCCTTAAAATGCTGCTACATTTTCATGGGAAATGGTAGCACATATACATACTTTATGGACTTTAAACTGCCGTATCCATTTCAACGGCGTCTTCAGTTGCTCCGTATCTGACGCAAGTACCACGTGCCAGCCGGAATCTGGCAAAGCCTTTCTTTTCGTAAAGCCGATACATCTCCCTGATGAACCACATGAGTACCACCATAAAGAGAATGAATCCAAGCAATGGAATAAAAAATAAAATGGTGTTAAATTCCGACCAGATTTATACATTCTCTCTCTCTTTCACGCACACACAGACACAAAGACGGACAAACTCTCGAATAATTCTGTCTGTATTACTGGATTTATGATGATGCAATGCATTTACATGGAAATGGTGAGGGCTAAGGACAGAGACTTTAATGACCAAATCCACTTTCACAGCCGGTGAAAGTGATTTGGACAATTCTTATTATCATCATCCCACCAAGCATCTCTCGTAGCTCATGAATTACACAGACAGAAGCACGCGTAGCATTGTCGTCATAAGTCTCACTGTGGGATCCGTCTGCCTTTATTTCCCAGCCATGCCAGCCAGCCGTTCAGTAAACAGAGCCTCACTCCAGAGGTCAAGAATTTGACTGACCCCTTCTATTCCCCCAACTTTACCCCTACTTTCGACACCATTTCGACAGTATTCGAAATGAATTCGAAAGTATTCGAAATGGCTTCGAAAGTATTCAAAACTAATTGGAAAGTGTTCCAAACAAATTCAAAAGTTTTTGATGAGAATTCGACAGTATTTGCTGCTTTTATTTTGAAGTATTTTTTTTAAAAAAAAGTGGTCGGCTAACTTGTAGATTAGCTGACTATTTTCGGGTAACTTGGGCCGACATTTGTCGGGAAAGTCGGGTACCTTGTAGTCAAAAACCGGGTAGTCGGCTAACTTGAACGTGAGCCGACATAGTCGGGTGTCGGGTAACTTGGAGTCTTAAAATTGTCGGGTCGGGTTATTTATTTATTTATTGCGGGTCAGTACATGTGTTCTTTAGCGCAGACCACTGATGGGTCTATTGCTTTACCCGATAATGCAGATAAAAACCTTACTCTATTAAAATTCCAATGTGTGTTAAAAATAATTTAAAATTAATTTAAATACAGTTAGAAGTTGATGGGCAGTGTGCAAGTCTCATAATGGTGTTGATTTCTGTTGTGTAGCGGTGTTGGACGGCTACACTGCACTGTGTCATGAGTGGCCTGTCCTCCTGTTGGATCCTTCCCTATGATAGCAGTACATCCTAGCCTTACATGAATTAAGGTTGGAGTTTATTTCCACAGGGATCATTGAAATCTATGGGTGTACCTGCAAAACTCTAGGAGTTCTTTTTTACTGGCATCGTGGAGAATTTTTCCACTTCCAGTGGCACAGCTCCAGACAATGTATCTATCGACACAGTTTATCGGGTCGGGTTGGTCGGCTAACTTGGAGTTTGAAAGTCGGCAAACTTGGACCGACAATAGTCGGGTGTCGGCTAACTTGGAGTCGCCAACTCCGAGCAACTTTCTAAGAATGTGGCTCACAGTGGTAGGGAGCGTGAAAATATTGCGTCATCACATTTTTCAAATATTAACCCACCCCCTCCCAAAAAATCAGCACATCGTCATAATTTGTGAAAACCCCCCTCCCCTTACTTCATCGTATCTTTCTAGCATTATAAGATCCTTTCCAAAAGACTGAACTCGTGCAAATCAAGTACCAACATGCTGCCTGTTCCTGGGCTTCTCTGCAAATAACCCCGAATTTCGTAACTGAGATATCCGAACGTATGGAAGCTGCCGTTTTCAAAGGCCCTCACAGTTTCACAAACTTGAAGTACATTTCATGCGAAAATCTCTACTTGAATATTTAGTCTGTTTGAACTAAAGTACTAAAGTCCTTGATGAGTCTTTGTTGAACTGAAAAGACCGGCAAATCTTGAAACTCTTCTGCATGGCAATTAACCGCCAAGTATTGAACAAGATTCACAGGATTTTTGTTGGAGGTTGAACCACAACTTCTGACTTCTTTTTAATTATGTAATCCTAGATGGCCCTTTTGCTAACCTATACCAAAATGTTCCCCGTAAACTGCTCTATCACTTCCTATAGCTCACGTGTATTGGTAGGAGTCGAATTATTGAGTAATTTGCAGTTAAAGGTTCTTTCATGTCACCAGCGTATATATATATATATATGTATATGCCATGTAATCTAACCAAGGTGTACGTCCATGTCTTATCTCTTGATTATTCTAATGAGGATTATGTCTATTCTAATGCTAGTTTTAAGTCAGGTTTTTCCATGTAATATTTTTACTCTTCTTTACTACAATTTGTCCTACTTTAAAGGGATTAACTTTTTGGGTTTTTCCGTCCTAACTTTTTGTAATCCTTTTCTTATTCAAAATTGTACTAACCGTAGTTTTCCTTTGAAGCAACTACAGTTGGTTTCTTCAGAGTTGGTCTTGCTCTCACAGATTGAACAACATTATTCTTGCTCCAGTTTTTACTCATTAATAAACACTATTAGTTTTTAGTACAAGTTACCCCAGTCAGTTCTTACACCATGCATTGTTCTTGACATGCATCCCTCATACCTCCACCCTAAGTTCTACCCATCGCGTGCACATAACAATTTTAGACTCGTCGTTTCAAAACCTTCTTTCCAACCCTTTAGAGAAATATCTAACAAAGTGTTATTTTGCCAATTTTTGAACACTTTTTTTAGCAGGATAACGTTTCCAAGGAAAATTTAAACAGTGACAAGTTCTCATTATCCGTCAATTGGAAATTTCCTCAAGGTTAGTTTATAAACATTCAATTAGGTGGTCTGGTTTGGGAGTTTTCTCGGTGTTGTAATTTTATTTTGTTTTTTTTTAAGCTCACAGAATTGCTACGAAGTAGATTTTGTGCCTCGGAGCAAAATGGTAACCTGTCCGTTGTACACAAAAGTGTTCCAAAGTCCATCCACGTTAAATTATCACATGGTAAGCCACACCAAGGAAAAGCCCCACAAGTGTCACATTTGCTCAGCAGCTTTTGGAACCATATATGATCGGAAGAAACACATTAAAAGTGTTCATAATGGCATCAAACAAACTAAAAACAAGAACTCGAGATGTTCATTGTGCAGTTACAAGTGCTACAGCATAACAAAAATGCGAAAACACTTACTAACTCATTCTACTGAGCAACCATTTTCTTGCAAAATACCAAGCTGCGGATTTAAGACAAAACAGGAGAACTATTTGCAGCAGCATGTCCTTGGAGTTCACAACAATGAACGTCCTCACGAATGTCCATTAGAAGGGTGCAAATACAAGGCCAAATGCAGATCGAACCTTAGCCGCCACCTCAAATTTCGTAGCAATTAAATGCCGTTTGCATGCAGAGCCAAAGGATGCAATTACACCGCCAAGTGTAAGTCTAATCTAGCTGCTCATACCTTTCGGATTCACAGTGACCAAAAACCTTTCAAGTGCTCAACTTGTGACTTTCGTACAAAAACCAGAACAGGTGTTATCATTCACCATCGTACTCACACGAAGACTAAACACTTTCAATGTCAAGCTCCGTATTGTGGCTTTGCCAGCCAATCAAAAGAGCAATTGAAGATGCACTTCGACCGCAAACACGGTAAGAAAAACGTTTTGTGCACTGCGCCAGGATGCAAATTCAGATGTGGATCCATCACTATACTCAAAACACATCTCAAAAATCATAAGAAACTATTACTGAAATGCCCTCGTGATTCATGTCATTTTGAAGCAAGGCTCAAAAGGACTCTGCTCTCGCACATCCCTCTTCATCATGACAGTTTGCAGCCCGAATCCTTCCTGAACAAAGTAGAAAAACGGAATTTTGTGTGCAAATTTTGCTTTTCTGGATTTACCTCAAGGAGCGGGCTAGAAGCTCACCTTATGAGACACATAGGGGAAAAGCCTTACAGGTGCTCATGTTGTCAATATAAGACTGCTTTTACGCAGAAATTGAGAGAGCATGCCCGGAAAATTCATCAGATTCATGTGATTCCTAGCGGTAAAGAAGACCAAGTGAGAAAATGTCGCACATGCAACATCAATTTTTGGAGTTACAGCGAGTTGGTACTTCATTCTATGATTCATTTGCAGCCTGCTGTTGTTTTAGAGCAACTCAATTGAAAATTCGTGTAAATCTGAACCATTGCTCAGTGCTCATAAAATTAACATGATTAATTTGTTATTACCATTTATATGAATTATATGTTATGATTATGATTCATGATGATTCAGGCTACATGTACACTCAAAATATGAAACATTTTCTAATGTCTTGCTTCTTTGAGTATTGGCAAAATCAATGCGACTTAAGTGCCCTTGAAAATTCAATAAATTTCATATGGTCAACATTAGACCTACTTATGGGTACTTTTTTTCGTACCCGTACCCAGATTTTACCCACCCGGGTAGGTACTTTTTTCTCAG